>JBBMKE010000011.1:9663227-9684266 GCA_037834125.1 Lippia alba | reverse complement strand
TAGTAGCAGAGCAGGACTGCGACGGTGGCCGCGTGAATTGTGGCGGCGGCGACGGTGCTGAGGGGGTGGCGCGGCGCGGCAGAAGAGATAGCAACGGTGACAATGATGCTTGATATGGAATTTGAATTTGGGTGAAGTGAGAAAGCTGGCGCGCCAGGTTTGCGTTTAAGATGATCGTTTCGATGCCTTCAAATTGTTTGATCTTTTGTCTGACTGATAAAAAGTAACGAATTGTAATTTGTAGCGGTTTGAGTTTCAAAAAACAATGTGTATACACGGCCAAGGCCGAGAACGGATGTAATGGGCTCCACCAATTTTGCATATTGAATTCCTCCATAATACACTCCACATTTGGGCCAATATGATCCCCCAACGTATCATGGGCCCACGTGACAACGAATGAATTCTCATAACAGCCCGATAAATTTGACGTTTCAAATCCACCAAAATGCCCTCCAAAATTGGTTCAGTAAGTCAGGGCTGTCAATGGGGCAGAGTTTAATCCGAATTCGATCCGAATTTTAGCATATTCGTCTGAAAAAAATATTCGATAGATCATATCCGATTATAAATATCCGTTATTCGAAATAAATGGAGCAAATATGGATTTAAGAAATCCGATTCGTTAAGAATCCGATATTATATATAATATTTAATTAAATAAATTATTTATCAATACATAATATTATTTAAAATGATTAAGAAATAATAAAATTTAAATTTTTTACTCCAAAAAGTGTATATATTTTTATTAATAAGTTTAAAATTAACCTATTTTTAAAATATATAAACAAAATTATCAAATAATCTTTAAATAACAATTATTTATTAAATATTATGTTATTGCATTTATTTTTTATATCAAATTTATTATTTTTAAAAAATAAATTTTATTGCTAATCAGGTCGGATCCGATCCGATTATGTGTGAATTCAAAACTAATAAATTCAAATCCTATAGGATCCGGATTCAGATCCGAATATCCTGATCTGGCCCGAATCCGGCACCGCTGACAGCCCTACAGTAAGATATTTACTAGTGGTAAAATAATTAGTCCACGAAATTGGACTTTTTAATTACTCCAAGTCTGGTCTAGCAATATCCCCAATAATAATCAAGTCTTGAGCCCATCGTCTCTGCTCGTGGCTCGGGCAGCAGCTGAAAGAAAAAAAAAATCATATAAGTGTTAATATTTTGGAAAATTGGTCCAACATCTACACTTTTTTTATATGAAAGCATTGACGTATATCCCAATATAAACTTTCAATTACATATAAATACAAATATCCAGATTTAATTTCATGGGATTGATTAATTGGAGCATGACAGAGTTTGATTTTAAAAAAATTGTCTCAATGAGATGAAGTATATATAAGAGTTTTTGTAAATGTTCACTTAATTTGAAGATATTCCCTATTTCGGATTGGATCATTCTCTCGATCTGAAATTTCAGCCAAATATCTAGTTTATAAATCACGGTAGGATATAAACCGCCACACAATTCTCATTTTATTGGCACGCTGTTGCTAATGCATCCGGAAAAAAAAAATCTTATTTATTGATTTTAAATTATTTATATAATTAAAGACTGTATGCAATAAACTCCAACCAAACAATTTGGCGTTCTTTCAAAATAAACTTATCTATAAACATTCACATTCCATTTCTAACTGTTGATTTTTTTTTTATTTTTATTGTTTGAATAAATTAATGCTTTGTTTATGGATAATTTTCTTTTTCTATTTCATATTAGTGTTTTTCCTCACAAAAGTTTCTCAATACTTAATTTTATTATTGAAATTATCTTCATATAATTTATTAATATTTTGTCACCACTCTGAATGGTTAGGATGCGTTTATACTTTATAGTAATACTACATTATGCATAGGACCATGTATAAGATACAAGGAGAATGTTAAATTTTAGGTGAAGACAAACATCCAACCGTGATTCCCTCCTGTCCGCCCTCATATATTCTATCTCTGTTTGATCATGTGAGTCATATTTTTTAATTACCTATCTTGGTTTCGTTGTTCAAGAATAAAAACATTGAAATCGATGTTTTTCTCATACAAACTAGATGACCAACATACCCAGTTTTGGGAGTGGTAACGGTTCCTCCTCGATTTTTTAAGGGTCCGTTTAAAGTTTATATACTTTTTGCTTGGACTTGTCTGTAATACATTTTTTACTATCAAACTGAACGAACCCCAATGTATTGATTTCGGAATATCAAGAAGTGTCATATGAATCTACATCCCTCACATATACAGATATACTCCTATAGGCTATAATATTATATATATTTTTGTCGTTTAATACATTTTATAATTAATATGCCGAATTTATATAGTATAATTACATTTTCATAATTCTAAAAAATTCAAACGTATCAGTATGATCATGAATTTTAGTCTGTGTATATCGTATTATGTTTTTGGATTTAAGTCTAGCTCAAACAGAAAAACTATAACAAATAGAACGACCACTCACATGTATTATAATTGTATGATGTTGAATGCATTATCATTCTAATAATTTAAAAAGGAAAAGATCCTTTCATCACCTATTCCACTTGTAATTTATTTAATACAAATTCTACTATTTAACGAATCATGAACAGTTTGGCAAATATTCTTAAACAAATTCAACTATTATCGTCTCAATCCGAGGTAATTTTTTAAGAATAACAACTTGAATACAAAATCTTTTAATTAATTGGGCGTGTACTTCAAAAACAAATGTGGTAAAAATCCTCCCATCTTTTTTTTTTTTTCTCTTTCAAATCCACCATCTACTACGTATCAAACTCAATCAAACGTCTGAAATTTACAGTGGGCACATGCCCCTGGCCCCAATACCGAATTTTCAACTAGCCCCATCTGAAACCCTTCCGAGAAAAAAACAAAAAACAAAAATCGGGGCCACCAACTCATCCCACCCCACCAAACCCACCACAAAAAGATGAGGGGCAAGCGCATCAGGTAACACAAGGACAAAAGAAGCCAACTAAGGGCCTAGCAAGAAAACAGAAGCAATAATGATTAAGGCCAGAACTGAAACAAAGTTGGTAGCAGAACCAGAACCAGAACCAGATGAGGAGTCGTATTTTTCCAACTGCAGGGAATCAACGGCGAGGGGCATGTTCTCCTGGTCCGGCGAGCATGTGGACTCATGGGGAGGGTGAGCACTGTACATGATGGCGCGCAATACGGCGGAGACAGTCGGTATGTACGCCGTCTTGTTACGAGCGAGGAGCCATGTTAAGCCCATTAGCTCACAGTCCCGTTCGAGCATCTTGCTGGCGCGGTCGCTGCCGTCGCCGTCTACGTCTGATTTTGATCCGTTTTTGCCCCCACCTTTCAGCTGCAATAGCAAATATTTTTTATTTTGCTTTATTTATTCCAACGGTAAATTTAAACTCTCGTGACAAGGAAGAAATAATGATGATGTTTCACATAATCCGATTAATAATTAACTGTCAATTGAGATGAGACTTTAACTACTAAAGTGGTGAATTATGAATTATGATCACCCAAAAGTTCTTCAAAGTAATTATGCCCCAAATTTGGGACACACACACGCACATTAATATAATGTAGTATGTTATATAGTTTTCGGAAACATGGTAGCAAAAGTAAACTCTGGGTGTCATCTAGACTAGGAACTTATGAATTATAGAATGTTTTAATTTAAATTCAGTTGGGTTAAACTCAATTAATTAAAAAAATAAATATATTATATAAACCACTCGGCTCCCTCATTGTATTGTATCAGTCTTATCGAACTAAATTCCGATTAAAAATCAGCCATGAATTATTGTGCAAAAAGCCAATAACTATTGTACTGAAGTGTTCTTCAAATGGACAAAAACAAAGGAGAAAAGCCTAAGAAAAAGGTGATAAAGACAGCAACTCGAAAAGGAGAGGCTCTTGCCAAAAAGCAATATGTGGCTTTTACATTATTTAATATGCGCCATTGAAACGCTAAATCCTGGTTCTTCTTTATAATTGTTCCTGCCGTTGAAGTTTAAAAAGTTAACCAGTTTTAAATTTCACTAGTTGAGCAAAAGTCATAATTCACACCACCAAAGTAAAACCTCGATCCCATCTATTCTTTAATATCAAAAGATTTAGAAGATCATTTATCATGCTCATTACACAATAATCCCCAGAAAACTAAAAACCCAGAGTGAGTTTAAAATTAAAATCGCAAGACCTTTTTCACAATGTCTAATTCTATCCACAAAACACACGCAGAAAGAATTGATAAAAACAGGCAGCCATAGTAGTATTTATTACACACAAAACAGAATCAATGATTGAGAAATAAATGTGAAGCGAACATAGGTATAAATACCCAACTGAAAGAAGAATTTACTACTAACCTTCTGCAGTGCCCCAAGGCACTTCGTACACCCAGCATAAGACGAATTCCTGCAGTTACGCTCCAAATTCCTAACCGCCGCCGTCGGCGTTGCGTTCCTGTGATTTCCGGTGACGTTAAACGCCGCCGGACACGTGAGGGACGTAATCTGGTGGAGGCGAATGCCGCAGAAGCACAAAACCGGATCGCAGGACGCGTTTGGCTGGGGGATATGTATGTTGCGGCTCGTCAAAGAGCTCTGCAGCGAGTTCACACACTTCTGAGAATCATCTGGCATCATCGGTAAATCTGAGCCGGCAGGCGGCGCCGCCGGAGAGACCTGGAGAGCCGACTTCGCGTGAGCCGCGAAGAGCCACGCCGCGAGCACGGGGCAACACCGGCTCCGGTCGAGGTTCCGGCCGCAGGCGGCGCTGACGCCGCCGAAGAGCTCAGCCGACAAGTCAAGCCGGCAGGTTGGGCTCTCCGTCTGGACCGGGAAGGCGGGGACGGTGTTGTAGTCGATCGGTTTGAGAGGCTGGGCCGGCTCCGAGAGTAGACCGGCGAGAGATTCATGGAAATGTTGTTGTAGCAGCAACAGGAGAAGGATTGCAATGTTGACCATTGAGTAGTTAGTACGAAAGTGTGGTTCTAATCTCATTCAAATCGATTCTTGTCTTGATTCTTTGATAAAGTGTATTATTGGGGAGGTAGGGTTTGGTGGAGAGAGAGAAAAAGGGCGGATGAATTATCAGTGTCTTTTTTGTTTCTGGGGAAATGGTGTGAATGAGTGGGTATGTGGATTTTAACCAAAAAGGAGGAGATAATAGGAGATGCTATAAGAAAGCTGTCGACGCCTTTTAGTTGAAAGAAGGAGAAGACACCGAAATATGAACTACTTTTTCTATAGGAATTGGGGTGATGGAGGAAAGGCTGGTTTGTTTTTGCTCGAGGAGATGATTTCATATATATATATATATATATATTTACTACTTTCACGAGAAACCAAACGAAATTGATCAAATTTTTTACAAGTATCTTAATCTTACGAAATAACTAAAGATCGCGCTTTTTTATTATTATTATTTTTTTATTTTTTTAGAGTTTTTCTCATTCAATTGACTATTTATTAGATGGACCTCTTCTAATGTAGCTTTTTGTATCAAAAAAGTTAAAATTCAAGACTTTGTTTAAATAAATTCAAATCCAATAAAAATTTGGAAAAAACAAATATTATTTATTTATTTTTTTAATTTTTTTAATCTTTTACCCATATTTTTTATATTTTTTTAATGGTGAGTGTATATACCGGGATCCACACACCCGTTGCATGCAAAAATTTTCCTTCAAACTTCTATCCAATTAAATCAACTATCATTAATATTATTGATGAATTGTCTCCATTGTTTTGGGCATTGCAGCTTCGCGTCGAATTTGGCATGTTTGGTTAGATATTCTTTTTTCCATGAGTTGGAAGTTACCACCGTCTCCCAAACTCGGAAAAAAATACAAAAATATGCCATTGACAACAATTCACTCCCCATTTTCTTGTCTTTCATTTCACTCCTACATTCCAATTCATTACTGCATCTCAATTCAAAACGATTAATCTTGTGTCTTTCATTAATGCGTCCAACCATTACACACACAAGAAATTCTCCACATTATTAACAATGATTCTCAATTTGTATACATATACCAACATCTACAATTCATGTCACGCACCATTTTTCATAGGGAAAAATTCTTGAAATCGTGCAAATGGTTTCAGGGATTTTGTTGTCTCCGAGCTTATGATGATGGTTTTTTTTTCTAGCTATGTAAGCTAGTAAATAATTAGCTTCTTAATTAACTTAGTATTTATCTTTCTATTTTAAATAACTTTTTATTTAACTGAAAATTTTGGGGTGTATTTACTTTATAATTTACAAATCATTAAAATTGATAAAAAAAAATGTCTGAATTATATTTCACTTATTTTCTTTATACGCCCAGTTCCATATAAAGAGTAAAATTTTTGAAAATTTACATTATAAATTTTTTTGAAGTAATTATTATATGTTTTAAAATCGAAATAAAATAACATGTTGAAATAATTGAAATAGAATAGGAGTGCTATGTGAAAACTCATCATATAATAATTATTGAGAATTATCATCATAATCCTAAACTCCCTCAATCCCTAGGAGTGGGAAGATCCAACAACACACGCAATCAACTAGTTCAACGCCGATAAACGGAGCTCAACGCCGCCAAGAAACGAAGCTCAACACGGGGTAGCGGGGACATACATCGGCCGTCCTAGTAACCAAAATGAACGAGGCTGTCTTGTTAACCAAAAGGAAGTGGGGAAGTGGGGTCATTCAATGCAGATGCAACATGGTCGCAAGCGATATCAGCATCGTAATCGATAACAGCTCCGCGCTCAGCCCCAGTGAAAACTTGTGCATCAAATTCCCTTATTTTCTCTCTCAAAATTATCTCAAGTTGTCCGTGAGCACATTGGGTCTTAACATTTTGGGTGATTGTTTTGAACAAAATATAGAGAGATAAATTTTAAAATGACTAGCCATGGTGCCCCTGAGGAACCGGTGAATTGAGAAAGACGTTTTTACACACGTGACAGTTAAAAATACATCTGTTTTTTGTGAGCATGCTTGTTGTTTGTCCATCATTATTGTGTCGAACTTGGTAGACTCAGTCTCGCACAATTGACAAATTCTGATGAGCTCATCAAGGAGTTGGATGCAGCATGCTATGAAGTGATATAAGAATTGAGAATGAAAGAGCTCTTTTAGGTTATTTTTATTTTTCTAAAAGTAAATTTCTTTTAGATTATTTTTATTTTTCTAAAAGTAAATTTCTGTTAGAGTTATTTTATTAAAAATAATATATTATTTTAATGTTTAACTAGTTAATTGAACAATTATTATTTTAACAAAAATTATTAAAGAATTTTATTGATGATCTCACCTATATGAAAAAATAAATAAAACAGAATTACAAGAAACAATCTCAATCTAAAAGTCCGAAAAATAAATACAAAAGTACTACTTCCCTGGTAAATAATTAACAATTGATAATAAGGTCTAGTTGGAAATGGTGAAAAAAGGTCTTAGGAGTATGCATTTATAGGCTTCGATCACTCTTTACAAACTTTCATGTATTATGTCAACATTGTAATTTCATGCATCAATTTGTGTTTTCAAGGGAATTTCTACCTAAACCCAAAGTTTAATATTCATTTCCCGAGTCTATATCGTCCATCTCATCACCGAAATCTTGTTATCCAAGACTGAAATACTTTGTTGATCATTATGGACAATTTAAGGTTTTTTCATGAGAGTTATTATTCATCACCTTTTACACTGCAATATTACAATCAAATTACTCCTTGAGTCATTTACGAATCTATTACATACTTCGTGAACTCAATTTCATTTATAACTCCCTTTGATCGAAAATCATTTCGAAACCTTAATTCATTATTAACTTTCGAAAATATTTTTTCATTCGAGTAACTTTTACCCCTCAATAGTATAGTTATAATGATTTTTTTTTTCATAACTTTTGATGCCCATTGCAACTCTTAGTTTGGTTTTCGTATTACAAATTTTAAATTCAAGTTACCATTCATCCTACATTTTTAACTTTCAAATGGTAAGATTTTTCATAATTAATATTAGACTCGAAACGATACTCAAATTATTTTATTGATTCTATTAATCCTTTTGGGACTTCAAATCACTTTTAAGGGTTATTTTTATTCGTGTTTTACTTTAAGGATCAAATCACTATTCATCTAAATAATTGAAACTTTTAATCTATATGTCAAATTTTCACATGTAAATATTAGTTTCAAAAACTACGCTTATTTATGACGCTATTATTTTTTCAACTTCATTATAGGATACAAAATTACCTAATTACCCTTTTTTCAACAAATTTATATTTAATTTTGAAGCGTTCATTTAGAAATCTTGGTAAGAGAGTACTTTCCCTTCAAGTTTATTTGCAATGTAAACCCCTAGGCCTTTCCCACACCTAGAAACAAATACCCAAGCCTCTTATTACTTTTTTTTTTTGTGTGTTACCGGATGGAAAAACAAATGGGAAACGCATCAAAAATTTATTATTGATTTATTGTTTTTTAACAATTGAACCCTTTGCTTGCATTTTTTATTTCAAAACGACATCTCAGGAAGTTACTCAATAACTTGCTTATGAAAAACTTTCTTAAGACGTTTTAAGTCTCTTTCAATATTCTCAAGTGGTAAAAATTAATACATTTTTAATATGCAAGTGGATTTGAGGGTAAAAATTATTTGTTGTTGTATATTCCTGTTTTGTGATGATGAATATTTGATTGTTTTTTATTTTGTATGAATTTGTTATGGATTTGTCGTTTGTGATTTTGTTATGAGCAAAATTTAAAGTAGCCAAAATTCAAATTGGAGTATCCTTCATAAAACCTAAAGTACTTATGTTTTAAATTAAGGTATTACTAAAAGTTAAAATACTTAAATTTAAAATTGGAAAATTATTGCGAAACGCCAAAGTATGCTATTTTAAAATTAGAGCATTATTAGTAAAAATTAAAGTACTTATGTTTTAAATTAGAGTTTTATTTATAAAAGATAAATTACTCACATTCAAAATTAGAGTATTATTCATAAAAATTAAAGTACTCAAATTTAAAATTGAAATATGAGAAGAAAATAAAAGAAAAAAAGATATAGATAAGGGTATTGCAATAAATTTAAGTGTTTTGGGAGCACACAAAAACTAAAATTTAAGATTAAAGAGTTGGCGCTAAAATAAATTAAATAAAATTTCCCAACACTAATAATTATTTAAAATTAATTTATCTTTTCTTCTAATTCTAATAAATTTATTTAATTTAAAATTATTTCATTTTATTTTTTTCATTTGAACCAATTCCTATCTAATTTTATAATTTAAAATTAAACAAACTTTAATATTCCTAAAAAATTAAACAACTTTAACTCTACAAATCTACAATTTTTAGAGTAGAGTTTAACATTTTTGTTCGAAGGTTCGCATTTAGTATTGGGCGGCACAAGTAAAAAAATAGAAGCCCAAACACCACAAAACCATAAACGAGTTCCCAAAAGAGGATCCGTATAACCGGAATTGACAAAATTTCTAGTTTCTCGCCTTTGAAATTCCCTTGGCCATCCAACTTTCTTCTCGCATCGTTAATGGACAAGGGGAAAGCAAGAGAATCGACTGAGAGCGTCACCACCGTCTTGCGCCATCTCCAATTGAACAGCAATACCGTCAAATCAAAATTCACGGAAAAACCCATCGCCTTTAATCTTCAATCCGGTGTGTTTTTTTATCCATTTTCTAAATATTTCAGGTTTTGATTGTGTTGCTTATTTAGGTGGAATTGGTTGCTATTTGGGGTGTAATTGAACTTGTTGGAGGTCTTGGGTTTGCAGGATTTTGGGCTTTCAATAAAGGAAAGGAGCCGCCAAGCTTGTTGAGCTTGTGTCTGGGGTTTGTTGGAAGCAATCTTGAGGATATTATTGATGACTTGGCTGAGATTGCCCTCACGTTCCCCTCTGATATTAAGGTAAAAATTAGAATTCTGTGTACCTAGATATATTGATTTTATTGAACTGAATTCTGAATTTTGATTTGAGCTTTGTAAATCTAGGAACCCTTATAACTGTTTTCTTGACATTCAACTTTTTGTTTGTAATTGAACAGTTGGTGTTATTGGCAATTGCAAGGAGGAGGAAGTTGCTGAATGATGATGTTGTTATTGCCTTGGCAGATAGTTCGTGGGAGAGGGTTGATATCTCTGGTTCAGATGTTTCTGATTCAGGGCTCTGTCACATTGTGAATATCTGCCAAAACCTAAGAGCAGTGGATATAAGGTAGCTTTAAGTACTTCTTAGTTTGTTGCCACTAACTATGCATAAATAACTCAACGAGTCACGAATTGAAAAATGAGGATGAACTGGTCCAGCTGGAAAGTACTGAATATATTTCTGATCATTTTGAATTCTGTGAAGTTTCTGTTTAATACTGCTTCAGTTTCATTAAACTAGGTTATTGCGTTCATTTGGGTGAATGGCTATGTGGCTTGATGTCATGATTTGAATTTGCTTTATGAGATCTTTACTTTTTAACGGGAGGCTCTTTTTGTTCTTTCTTTTGTAGTCGGTGCAGCAGCCTTACGCCAGAAGGAGTCTCTAAACTTCTTCAGCTTTGTCATTCACTTGAGATATTGCGCTGGGGGTATATTTTCATTCTTGCAATATCCATAACTTAATGTTTACTTATGTTCTCTGAATGCCTTTGTCCACTTGATACTTGTGACAATCAGTGGAATATATTAGAAATCAAAACCTACACAAAATTACTCTTTATAATGTTGTCTCAATGCTTCGTATCTGTGGTAAAATTTTGCTTAATAGCGTACTAACTTAGGTACATGTAGCAGCATTTGGAGCACACTGTTGAGGATAATAAGGGAATATGATTAGCCAACTTAAATGATTAGCGGGACTTGGGGAAAGTAGAATTAGGGTAACCAATAGAAAAAAAAAAGTGCTTTACATGTTGCCTATGCGTGTACGCGCTGAATGTTTTTTCTCATTTATCATTTATTGGGCACTATGGTCTATGGGTATGCATAATTGCATATTAGCAGCATAATGGACAACAGTGTTAATGGGTAATAAAGGAAGATAAAGAATCACTGTTGCTGCTTGTATATTTCAGGAAAGAGGTCATCCATGATCCAAGTTGTACTAGGAATTTCTTTTAGTGCATTTCTGCATTTCATTTTATGATACTTGCAACTTGTTCATACACTATTCAATATTCGTGATTGGATGGGTGGAAAGGCATGATGTTTGTTGTGCTTTGGCCTGTCATTGAGCCATGGGCACGTGAGTTGGTTATACATCTAAAGTGTGTTAGTTCTTTTGTGTGTCTGGATTTTCCCTGGGGGCACCCTTGTGGATGATCGGTTAATCTGAAATTCTTTGTCTACTTCAGTTTCTATTGGTCAACTTCTCATGATGCATATTTATGGGGCGTGATCCTTTCGAAGGAGTTTGTGAATTCAAATCTCCAAGGAGAACTGTTGAATAAATCGTTAGTTATGAGAAGTTTCATTGGCTTCTTTTTCCACTATTAGGTTCTGTTTTTTTTTGTGGATGACAATAGTTTCAGGAATCTACTGAAATTTAGTGAGGGAAACTAGCTCTTCAGATTCATGGGCCACTTCCCACTTGTTGCCTCAATTCTCACTAGAGATGCATGGTTCAAAAATACGTGCTCAAGTAGTTTTGAGTAATGAATTGTTGGGTCCCTTTCCCATCCATGTCTGAAATTTTCATGTTCAGACATATACAACCACATTTACATATTCTGGAATTGTTTCTGAGTTTTTATTTTCCTTTTAGTAGATTGATTCAATCAAATATTTATTTGCATCAGCTTGCAGAATGAGGCATTCTAGGCCCACAAAATTATGCAAAGATTCCTGAAATTATATTTGTAGGCACAAATTGGTTGGTTTTTACTGCTAACCCTCTCTTCTTGAAGCCTGAGCTCTCGCAAAAGTGGGCGCATGACTTCATTACTCACCCCACTAACCAATTTGACGAAAATAAGAATGATCTCCATCTTGTGAAACAACTCACCATTTAAGTTTTCTAGATTAAAGACAATTGTTCCTTCTCTTATTTTGTCTACTTGGTCCTAGAGGAATAGTTCATGCATACATATGTGTGCGTGTGTATATATATACACAAAATAGGTCGAGTTTTGTCTGACTTTATGACCTTAAACCTCCTAGATGTTACCATTAGTAAATGGGTAATAGAACGAACTATAAACAAGGGGAACAAATAATTCTAGGAGGCATTATTTGTCTTCCTAGTCTTTCGAGACAAGAAAAGGAATTTCCTAGAACCCTCTTCTTGTGTTGAAAGTGTAATGATCTTGGATCCTGTTCGACTGTTCCCCAAAAATTACTAGTATTGGTTTCGGTTTTCCGGGTGTATTTGAACTTTTTTCGATTTATTATATACAATAAAGTAGTGGACAAACAAAATTAGAGCTTATTTGCCATTTAGACAGAAAAAAGACTGATTCTTGAGAACCTAATGGGTCCTTTCCCCTCAAATCAGACACCAAAGAAGGGAATCCCGTTGAGTTCCTATATTCATCTATATATATATATATATCAGAAATGGGCTACCAAGGGGCAAAGCTCTATGCCATTTCTTGCGTGCCTCCCTTTCCCTGCTGTATCCTAAATCAAATGATCATATTAAGTCCTCTTCGTTGTTTAGCTTCTTCCCTCATTATTTCACCCATCAACTGTTTTTTCCTCTGATGTTAGCACCATCATGAACACAAAAGTAAATGTTCTATTGTTGATTAAATTATAAAGCCAGGATAGAGTTTGTTACAGTTTTTTGTTTCTCTTTATTGAATGTGTTCGAGTTTTGTGAAAATTCAATATGGGTTAATTATCCAATTTGTCTGGTGTCTTGTGAACCTGTAAGTTGGTTTAGATACAAGTGTCTTCAGATTCTGCATAGTGTCCAACTTATTGAATTTTGACATGGGGAATAAACCTCATAACAGGAAATGAACCAAAGTTAATGTTGCAGAGGTTGCCCGAGGAGCGACAACAACGCCCGCAGGTGCTTGAACCTCTTGAAGCCCAACCTCAATGATGCAGATGGAGAATCCTGGGAGGAGCTTGATGCTGCAGAGTTGACCGATGGTGCACAATCCTTGCGTTGGCTTGTCTGGGTATGTTTTTTCTGCCATTTAAGATTCTCCCACTGTTAGTATGTAGTTGCAGCATGCATCAACAGATTTGGTATAATTGGCCAAAAAACCCTCTCAAAGGTTTTACTACCTTCTGTTTATAGAACATACAATTACCACTCCAGAGATTTCTTTCCGCATTTCTAGTAACACTAGGTGCTAGTTGACCCAATTATAAGAAATCTTCTCTATCCATTAATGTGGCTGTAATTGTAATTTCAAATGTTTTGAGTTTTGCCCTTTTCTTTTTTTCTTTCCTGAAAAATGAAAATTGATGGAAGCATCAGGTGTTTTTGGTTGGCTAATTATTGCTTGTGGATTTAGCATGGAGACTGTCTCTTTGTATAGTAACTATAGTTTAGCAGCTCAGCTTTTTTTTGGTGGGAAGTTTAGCAGCTCAGCTGCTTAGCTTGTTAATAATGCTGTTCATTCTTTTTGCAGCCAAAAATTGACAAGGATTCACATGAGACATTAACCATGGAATGTCCACGAATTGTAGTAAATCCGAAGCCATCACCTTTGGGTTTCAGGGGAGGTGAAGTACCTCAAGAAGCATTATCTGTCTGTCAATTGGACGATCCAATTGTTAAAGATATTGATCCGAAAACGTGGGCAGTATGTGGACTCAATAAATCTAGGGCTTCTCTTTTACCAGTAGCTACGTCTAATGAGTTATCAATGGCTGAAAAATTTAGGCTGGCTTTTGTAGAGAGAGATACCCGATTAGCACCAAAGAGGGCAAAGAATGCTAGGCAGCATCAACGACGTGCTCAGAGGGAGTGGGTAACCATGGATGAAAGAGCAAAAGCATTTGCACTTGCTTCAAAAGCTGCCAAATCTGTGAATCTAAGAAACTTATGAGGAAAAACTTGTTGTATATTCTAAAAACACGCGATACAAGCTGAGAATTATATTACTGTGAAATTCGGTTTTATTTTAGTTGTCTTCTTTTGATTCTGTGGTTGGTGATTTCATTGGGTTTTTGGGCACCAGAGATTTCGCCGGGATCCATAGGCTTGTAAGTTCAGTTTTTGGTTATCCATTTATGTATATAGGACGGTACATTTTCTACCAGATTAATCCATATCGAAGCGACAATTCTTATTTATAAAGATGAAATATTGAAGTTTCTATCACACACTCTTGACGGGGATTCAACTGAATATTTGTTGCAGAAATGGAAATGGCAGCATTCTGATGCAGAGAAAATCAAGTAAATCAACAACGGTTTTTTACTTAAAATTTTCATTTGGGTTAAATATATGAAAATACAGGTGGTGACCCTCCTAAGTCCTAACTAAAGTATTATACTTGCGCACATTGTTTTTTGTAAAGTGATTCACGGAGTTGGCTAGAACTTTTTAAAGTATCCGATGTGCCATCATATTTATCATTTTAAAGTATGTAAAGATAAAATTATTTAATAAACCACCGGTGTTGGCTCACGAGCTTAGATATTTAAATAAAAAATATTATAATAATTTACATATATAATTATTGAATTAATATATAGTATTATATATACATATGCTGATTTTTATACAAAACTTCTAAAAAGATGATATATTTATCATACCCTGAATTAATACATCGTATACAAATATATTAAATTAATACAAAAATCTAATTTTCAATAAATTATAAAAGCTCGACTCGGTTCGGCTGTATTTCTATATATTTTAATAAAAAGATCTCTACGTATTATGAATTTAATAACATAGTTTCTAAAAATATGTTTGAGAATATTAGAAATAAATCTAATAGGATATTAATGGAAGTGAAAAACCACGTGCAAAACATAATTGTAAGAACCAATACTATAATTCCCAAGTAATCATGAATTGTGTAGTTATTAAACATAAATACAGAATAATCTGATATAAAATTTTCAAAAACAAATAGTTTATGTGCTTTTCGTAAGAGGGACAACAAAAGTATCTAGTTAACTTTTTTTGTTTGTTTGAAGAAATATCTAGTTAACTTAAACAAGCAACTTCTTACAAACCACATTTATCAACCACGTTTACCAAAATTTCATCACAAGAAAGTCAAAGTTATTTTAGCAACAACACTACACTCCTTGGTAGCTGGAAGTAATATCTCCCAATACCAACACATTTGTTCTTCATTCCATCCTTCAAACCACCATTATGAAGTTCGTCTTCAACATCATCAGAATCTGCCAGAAATTGCTGTTGTTGGCAGTTATCATCAATCCTAATATTCACAGCTCGAGAGTAGACGCCTTTAAAGCACCCTTTCGTTCTCGAGACATATTACCTCTTCTCCCAAGTCAAGTTTCATGGCCTATTTTAACAAAATTACACAACGCAGCGGACCTTATGCCGTCCTTTGTTGGGGCTGCCTTTGCTACCAACAACTCCAATCTGCACTGGAAAGGAGCTTGCTTCTACAACAACACAGCTTGGTTGGTGTTTCACAACAACAGTGGAACCCAATTTGGGGGCGGTACGCTCCATATCAAGGTCAATTATGGATAATTGTTGCGATTTTATCTCTATTGATTCACTTGTTTTCGGGAATTTTGTGGATTTTGTTTCCTGAACTGAGCTGGTTTTCTTATTTTCAACTTTGTTGTTGTTGTTGTTTTTGCTAATTTGGATGGTTAAAGGCAGGGATATTTGCTTTCTATGTGTTCGTTATTTCGTCTGTATTGTTTATTTGTAGTATTTGAAATAGTAAAATCTCGTTGTATAGATTGGGCCTTGAACTTGACCTTTTATAGTTCTTGGGGAAATCTGGAAAGGTGGGAATTGGGATACAATCCGAGTCTGTTGAATGCTATTTATGTCACGTGTGATAATTTTTTGTAGTTTTCGAAAATTTAATATATTCCATACCAGGTTAGCAACGCACACAGTTGGACATGTATGGATCTTTATGTCTTCGCAACTCCATATCGTGTTACGTGGGATTACTACTTCATATCTCGAGAGCACACACTTGACTTCAGTGAGTGGGCATCAGAGGCAGAATTTGAATATGTGAGTTCGATTAGCTTTTATAAGAATGAATATAAAGCGTAAATATTTTATGTAAATTTGACTCTAACCGGAGACTGGCATGATAATTAGGTGAAAAATAGGGGCGTTTCCATTTTTCTGTTGCAAGCAGGGATGTTAGGAACTTTAAAGGCTTTATGGGAGGTGTTGCCCTTGTTCACGAATACTGGATGGGGGGAGAGCTCTAATCTTGCATTTCTTGAAAAGCACATGGGTGCAACCTTCGAAGAACGACCTCAGCCTTGGGTAACCAACATTACTGTTGAGGATATCCACTCTGGAGATTTCCTTGCATTATCCAAAATTCGAGGTCGATGGGGTGGATTCGAGACCATGGAGAAGTGGGTCACTGGAGCTTATGCTGGTCATACTGCTGTTTGCTTAAGGGACTCTCAGGGAAATCTGTGGGTTGCAGAATCAGGGCATGAAAATGAAGAGGTAATCATTTGACTCTTCCCAAATCCCACCTCTGTGTTATGTTCTGACTTCTGAAGTTAAGGTTTCTTTGTTTCTCGATCTGAATAATTCCGGTTATAGTTTGACTTGCAATCGTATTTCACTACTTTCAAATAGTTTTTTCATATCTAATAGACTTTTAATTGTCTCATGATAACTTTCTAGGTAGCACAATTATCTGATATAATTTTTGCCATAAGCTTTTTACTGGGATAATTATACCAAGACATGATCCCATTAATTTCTGTAACCTAGTTGCTAAGAATATCTCTAAATCTAAAACTGGTAATTGATTTTATAACGTCCTAGCGTACAAGAAATACGTTAAACGTTTGTGGATTTTGAGGACTATTGAGAACTGAAGACAGACTATGATGATTTAATATTGGTGCTTTTGTAATCTTTAGTATTAACCAAAGTGGTTGTCAGGGTGAATAATATGTATGTTTGCTTCTTGTAGGGAGAAGATGTTATTGCTATCTTACCATGGGATGAATGGTGGGAATTTGAATTGACGAAAGATGATGCCAATCCACAAATAGCGTTGCTTCCTTTGCATCCTGATCTCCGAGCTAAGTTCAATGAGACTGCTGCCTGGGATTATGCAATCAGCATGTCAGGATTACCTTATGGTTATCATAATTTGATATTTAGCTGGATAGACACAATCAATGACAATTATCCAGCACCCTTGGATGCTCACCTGGTACTTCATCCTTTATAATCAAAGGGTTCTTATTAAGCTATTGCGTCACTTTTAAATTTTCTTTTTCTTGTGCTATATATACTCAACCATATATTTAACTCCATCTGTTTTTATATAATTTCTACTGCAGATTGTTTCTATACTTTCTTTCTTTCTGTATTTCTTTTTCATTTTATTGTTATGGTAAAATCCTGATATGCTAACATGATTCATAATATTTGTTTGAAACGAGAAACTCGACATAATGGTAGATGATCCCTATGGGTGCTGATAACGTAATGAAATTAAAGTGGAAAACAAGCATGCAGAAACATTGCTTAATGATTTTGGATGCTGACAGTTTAACAGTTGTTATCCCAATATCCCACCAACTGATTGCTGCAACCTATGTTTCTTGATAGTTTATTGCTGTTTTTTGCTTCTTTCCTTTAACTTGTTTTCCGATTTCCAGGTTGCTTCCGTTATGACTGTGTGGACTCAAATGAAGCCTGCATATGCTGGAAACATGTGGAATGAAGCATTGAACAAGCGACTTGGAACTCAGGTTTGAGTAATATCCATCTCATAACCATAAAATATTTTTGAAGATGTACGGTTTATAATGGTTCTATGTGGAGAACCTGATGAGTGCATTGCATGTGATTTTGTCAGTAGGATTGTGGTTGAAATTGGAATCTGCCTCTTAAACTACAACATAACATGCTTCCCTATATTCACGCTAAAATATACTAATCATAGATTCACTTTTGTCCCCCAAAGAACTTGAGTCTTTCAGAAATTCTCGTTGAAGTGGAGAAGCGCGGGTCATCTTTTGGTGAATTGTTAGCGGTTCCTGAACAGGACAATTGGGTTTATGTTGATGGGAAATCAACATCATGTGTTGCATTCGTGTTCGAATTGTACAAGGAAGCAGGATTGTTTGGTGAACTTGCAAGATCTATTCAAGTAACTGAGTTCACTGTGAGTACGCCATATGTGTTTTCAAGTGAACCATTTTGAAGTCTCTGTTATTGCTTGTTTTAGATGGAAAACTCCATGGGTTGATAACTTGTAAATTTCATCAATCATAACAAAATCAAAACTTGGATAAATGAATGTAATGACGGCATTACCCCGAGGTTTGGACTAATTACACTAACTTCCCCACTGGTCTTGATAAACTACAGTTAACTTCTCCTAGACACACATGAGGTCTGGCCTACTGATTGCTATTTTACCCATAATTCTAATTTCAAATATTTATCAGTACAGTAAGTGATGATGGAAAAATAGGGTATTTGTAAAACTTTTAGACGAAAACATCCAATCTTTAATAGGGGGATTTCTTGTAATTTTTCGGAATGTCATGGAAGTTTGCATAATTTGTCCAAACCTCGTGGTATGCCAGCGTAACTATCTCATTGATCTAAATGTGAGGTTTATACAGCCATATATGCAGTAACTTGTGTCCATATTCTCAGATAAAAGATGCTTACTCTCTCAAGTTTTTCGAGAACAATTCAAGCCGATTGCCAAAGTGGTGCAATGATGGGGACACCGTAAAGCTCCCCTTCTGCCAAATTAAAGGGAAGTACCGAATGGAACTACCTGGATATAATAGCATGGATCCTTATCCGCACATGAACGAGAGGTGTCCATCCTTGCCGCCTAAATACCTGAGACCAGCGGGCTGCTAACGCTCTGTTGCCTGAGGTTATTATGCAAGTATGAGATGTTCTAGTTATTAGGTTGTCATTGTATTGTGTATATCGCTCTGTACAATAGATTCTCCAGTAACATTCAAAGTTGGCAGATATAATATCGTCTGCCAGTTGTAGTAATGAAGATCAATTAGTTAGGGCTTAGGGGTGTCCGTGGGCATACATAACTATAATTTTTAACAAATTTTTAGTCTATGTTGCACGCATGTTGATATGGTCACACGCGAGCCGGCTCGGCTCGTTCGAACCCAAGCCGAATTCAAACCCCTTTGTTTCAGGTTCGTGGCTCGCGAGCAACTATATTTAAATAAAAAATTATTTTATGTATATATATATATAAATACTTAATTAATATGTAATATTTTATATATATATATATATTCATTTTAATACAAAATTAATTAAAAAGTAATAGATTTATTACATATTTGTATATATATTAGATTAATATATATTATTATATATAAAAATATATTTAATAATTGGAAATTTTAATTTTTAATTAAAAATAATATATTTTTAAAAAAATTCGAGCCGAGCAACTTGCGAGCCTGCCCGAGCCCGAGCCCGAGCCAGTAAAAAAGTCAAAGTTCGGCTCGGCTCGTTTACATGCCTATCCTCTACTTCCATTCCCACCCTACCCTACCTTACCCTACCCTACCCATGAGTCTGGGTACAACCCAAATCTATTTCAAACCCCTTATATTGAAAATGGGATCTCAAATTTATAAATAATTCTAGATTTTCATTTTGGATAAAAATTATATATCATGTGATAATCATACCTTTAAATTTTAATAGTCCAGATACTCGAGACTTTTGGAGAAAGATCTTTTCACAAAATAAAATATACGTTTAGGTTATGTTCAAATTTAGTAATGATAATGAAAATTGACATGTTCATTTCGTTATTTTCAGTGTTTTGTATGACATGAAGTTAAGATAATTTTGAAAAGAGTTCTATAATTTTTAAAATGTATGCTCTATTTGAAGTATCAATACTTTTGAGCAAATGGAGAATCTTTTATGAGTTAATTTCGACAGATAACCTAAAAATTCTATTGATCAAATAAATGACCTCGCATGGTTACTGTTGTCGACTTTGAGGGTTGGCTCCTTAGGAAAAAAAAAAAGGACATAAATAGGAAGCCATGGAACACGGCCAATTTGAGAGAAAAACTTAGAATTCTATCACAAATAATGTTGGTAGTCACTATATATGATCACACAAAATCAAAAACTTCAATAATTAAAATACTAACTAGTCATCATTTTTTAGAAAGATTTTTCTACGAAACAAAATCTACGTTCAAATTATGTTCAAATTTAGTAATTATGAAAATATTGGCATGTTCATTTCCTTATCTTTCACTGTGTTAGTATCATATGATCTCAAAATAATTTCAAAAAGAGTTCTACGGTCTCAAAAAAATATATCTTAATGAACGAATTGAAGCATCAATACTTTTGACTAAATCGAGAATAATTTAATGTAAGTATCAATTTCGACTCTCAACCTAAAAAATTCTACTAATGAGTGTATATTATCTCATGTGATTATACTATTGCAGTCTGTCTAAGTCTCTCATTTGAAGAAAGATAGTTTAAAGATGAATTTGTTTTAATCGAAAACCATGCAGCGATCAATTTGAGAGAAAAACTTAAAACTCTATCACAAAGGACATTCTTGTACCCCTATACTTCTACAATTTTATATATAAGATTTGTATATTACAAATACATATAGTGATTGTCAAAATATTTTAACATTTACCATCTATGTAAGTATAAAATATTTGGATCGACTCGAACAACATTCAAATGGTGAAACAAAATCTCGAGCAGAAATAGGTGTACATATTAAATTTATAATAATTACTAAACTTACATAGGTATATAAATTTATGGTGATATTAATATTCTTAAACCTACCATTTAAAATTCATATTATGAAGTACGGTCCAA
>JBBMKE010000011.1:9642693-9660102 GCA_037834125.1 Lippia alba | reverse complement strand
CTGCCTTTTCTCCAGATTGAAAAGAACACTTTGACCTACAGCAGATAACTCGGCCAAAAAATTCCCTCGGAGAATCACATAAAATAATAACATAGAACATAAAGAAACTGACTAAACTTCCATACGGAATGGACAAAACTTACATACGGATGAGATAAAAAACTTGAAATATAACATAAGCTAAAGAAAGAAAAAATACAAACCGTATTAAAATTGAGAATCTGAAAGCAGAGTAAAACTAAATCGATCTGGCGATTAAGCATAATATTCTCTACTGTCGGATCGAAGCTTCAATTAATTGATTATTTTATCTTGAGTTTAAATCACGTCGATTAGAATTTTAATTTTTGAGAGAGTTTGGAAGGAAGGGTTCGAGAGAGAGAGGAAATCCCCTAGTTTAAACTATGCTCAATATTGAATAATAATCTTTTGGAGATATGATCTGTTATAATTTTAGATATGATAATTTACGATATCAAACAAAATTTTTATTTGTTTTGTTATTTTGCATCTGGTGAGCATGAAATATGAAATATTCTCTTAAGGGACTATTGATTTATAGAAAGAAACTAATTTATACGCGGATGATATTTTGCCTTCAGGATTAATTTAAGAGGTTGAAAGCTTTCTTTGTCGAGTTTAAATTCCTTTAACTATAATGTCTTGTTAACGAGTAATTCTAGCCCGAGTCTGGTTAAATCAAATTGGTGTAACGGTGCGGCGAGTATTTTGTACTTACCATGTGGTTGGTGGAAAATTGAGGAGAGTGACCAATCAAATGGTAAGTGTAATACACTTGCCCTTTTGATTGGTTGAGTTCGGTCAAGCCAGATCTGGACTAGAATTTTTCCTTGTTAGCAGATTATATATACGTATAATCCAAATAGTTCGTATTAATAATCCATATAGAATTACGTGAATTGCAAACAGTTGGTGGTATGTCTTGATCTTGGAGGTGAGACAGTTACTCTTGCTCCTATATTATCTGACACTAATCGAAATATTTTTTATATTTGAAACATATGCTGCGTATGCTCTCAATTATAGAATTAACAAGAAATACAATTACAATATTAAATGATGTAAATTAACGATTTAGTGCTATAAAAATTTATTCATGTTCAAATTTATATATAAGTGGTCCGATTCTACTGTATCACACACTTCCGATTTACATTTTGATGAAACTAAGAAGATTATTTGGAAAAGAGCATAGTTATAACAAGCAAAATAAAAAAATTGGAGGCGGAAGGAAGGAAGAGGAGGGGTGCGTGCAATAGTGTACGGCACCGCACAGAAAATGTACCATACTCCACCGCCCACTACTTGAATTTTGTTACAACTATACTATACCATTCTTCTCAGTTACTACTCTTATTAATTTAATCCTATTATTATTATTATTATTAGCCGTCTTTTCCTTCGCCTACTCCACTTGGGATCCACTTTCCTCCCTCCTCCTCTATTCACTACTCGACACGTGTCCTTTTACGCGTCCCTCTCTCATCACTCTAGATTAGATTTACGCTTTCATTTTTGCCCTTTGAAAATATTTTCAGTCAGGACTTGGTCGTTGCCTGGGGGGCTAAATTTACTACACACCCCTCCCTTTGATAATGTTTTGCAATTACGGGATTTGTCGAAACTATAGACTTTGTAATAAATGATGATTAATGGATTGAAAATTAGGTAACAGTACCACTATGATTATGTTAGTTATGTGTTAAGTAAAATTAAACTGCTAATTGATGAATTAATTTCCATGACTTTAGCAATTGTTGGCTCATTGAAATTCCATCTTGCCCTACTTATGAAAAATGAGCTTCTCATAATTATGATTAAAGTGTAGCATCTCATGAATCAATGCGTGTTCGTTGCATTTCTTTTCTTCTGGTCGAGATAGATTGGAAATAATGATGTTACCATACTATATGCTGTGAAAATTATTTATCCCTTTAAATTAAACTGAGTTATACACTAGGATTATGATTATAATGAACAATACTCAACTCCATAGATGGTGACGTATCACTTCCCTATTATAAAGTGTATGAGCGAACAGCGAAGGATGGAATGGGCTTCCTCATATTTAGATAATTCCTAAGTGCACATTCTGCGTCCAAATCATTGTAGGTAGAGCCCAAGCCCCAAGGCATTAATTGGACTTAAATATAAATGGCCCAAAATAGTGTAGATAATATTAATACCCATATTGAACTTCCCAACAAAATTTTTAGTTGAATTAAAATTATTTTTAAAATAGTGATCTTTGTATAAACCTCAAAAAATATATAAAATTACAATTTCGTCTCTCTTAGTCAATAATTAGATTTATACTCCTCTTAAATTTATAAATTACATTACACACTAAAAAAATCAATTTAATTAAGAGAAATTAGGATATTATTAAATTCATAAGAATGAATAATTTAATTATTAAATTTATAAGAGGGTGTATGTATTATTAAATTAAGAGAGATTAAATTGGAGTTTGCTATATCTATTAGGGGTATTGTTGGGGACATATCCTTGAGCCCATAAGGCGAGCTAGACTTAAAAGAATTCTGCAGGATCGTAACAACTTTGATCGGATAACTCCAATCATGATAATTTTTATGATAATCAGGAAATGTGAATAACTAAATGATAAGAACAACAAATCCGATATTCTATATAAACGACCCTTGATATATGAATGGTCTGTTGATTAGTCTCTCTCAAATTCCGACTTACTTCGTTAAGATCTTTGATGTTGATTAGTCTCTCTCAAACTCTGACTTACTTCGGTAAGATCCTTGATGAGATAGGGATTGATCTTTAACGGTATGATTGGTATGTATGAATGAAATGAAGTAGGAGAGGAATGAATGGAATGAAGTATGAAAGTAATGTAATTTGTAATGGAATGACTTTATTATGATATTGCTATGATTGGTATGTCAAGTAATAAAGTTAGGAATGAAACAAAAATTTTAAATTTATTTCATTAATATTATTCATAATTAATAATAATAATCATATAATTAAAAATATTTTTAATTAAATATATATTTTTAAATTTTTTATTTTTAACAATAATATATTTCATTTCATGTATAAATATATTATTACTATTTTATATCGAATGTATTATATATATGACATTTATTTTATGTACAATATAAGAATAATAATAAATTTTAAGCATTGAGAATGACTAATACCATGGGGGGACGAAAGGAATGGGTAATCCAATGCTTGTGGCAATGAGCATTCCTGATCATGTTTTGTACCAATCGAGGAATTAGGAATGGATGCGGTAATGGCCATTTCATTCCCACTTCATTCCATCATACCGATCATGCCGTAAGGGTCTGTGCTAGAACACAACAGGTATCCATACATTATTATATTTTTAAATATAAAAATTTTATCAGAAATCTTTGACTTGGGTTACTTAATAATAATAATAATAATAATAATAATAATAATAATAATAATAATAAAAGACCATGTTAGCTATACTTGAACGTACGTAGCCAACCATGTTAGCTTCATATGCGAGTCTTTTACCTCATCATATATAAAAGACCAGGCCAACATCAAACAACGAAGTTGACAAAAAACATTCGGAACAAAAGCAAATCAGAGACAATGTGGAAATCAGATTGTGGAGCCTTTCGCCCTAAATTTGCTTTGGTTGCGGCATATCACTCCTCGCTCTGGAAGCAAATGTGCAGGCTGAGACGATGTGGAAAATCAGATTTGCTGGACTATTGGGAACCAACTGTGCTTGTTTTTGGGAGGACAGTCGAATGGATTCAAAGTCGATTGCACCCATAGCTTTTGGCCCTTTAGAAAATTAAATGAGAGAATGCGGGATTTCTTACAACATGACGGTTGATAATAATAGTTGATTTGGAACTAAAATACATTCTAGCTAGTATTTGTGAATTTAGCCAGAGAAACATCTTTCAAAGCAGTACTAAACTAGAAAGTAGAAACAACTCTCATAAGAACTTGATTAATAATAGAATTGAGCTTTTTCCCCCCTATGATCGTGGATCAGAAATATTTTAACGGCCAGGAGCTTTGATGTACCTAAAACCCCGGTTAGCGGAGCTAATACTTCTCCAAGTAAATTGATTGTGATCGGTCATTTTGTCGTAATTGAAATGATAAGTTTACTAATTTATTTTGTGTAACGTTGTTCTAGTATTTAATCTAATATGAATATATTTTGTGATGATATTTATATCATAATTGATATACTACGGGCTTCAAATACAAACGTTTAGAAATTAGAATTACACATAAACATTATACTTCATATATATTCTGCAAAATAGATTATCTATATATGCTATTTGATAATTTAGTACTATATAAACTCAATACAATTCATCTAAAAAATATCAATGTTCTTTTCGATTAAAATTAGACTCTTTAATTAATAGTAATCATGGGTGCAGGCTGCCATACATAAATTTTACTTGTTGGAAATTAAATAGAATTTTGTTTTAGATAAGGATTAAATCGGTCACTTCGCAATCACACACTCTCTTCCAACATTACAAACCAACGATGGAAATTCCGATAAACTGAACTCTTTGAGCGAGCCGTCAGCCATCAATTGGACCCACAAAAACATACGTAACCGAAACAACTTTAATAATTCAAGATAATCCATTAATGCGAACCACCGGTTTGGGACATACTAAAGACACCAATACTAAAAAGTTATAAAAATGTGTTAGAATTTGTCCTGATTCGAGGTTCACAAGATGCAATACCCCACTCACCACCGCGCACTATCATTCGTTTTGCCACCATTTCACCAAAATCTAACAAGGAGAGAAAGAGCTGAAGAGGAATCCATCAATGGAGACAAACCAGTGGCGTTTTAAGGGAAACGAAGAGCTTGGTGGGGCTTCTGAAATCACCATCAGAGGCGTGTTGGACGTGATCAAGGGAAATCTCAACCCGAATGACACCAGACCCGTTATTTCAATGGGTTACGGCGACCCCTCCGCCTTCCCTGCCTATCGCACCACCCCTTCGGCCGAAGACGCCGTCTGCGACGCCGTGCGCTCCGCCAACTTCAACGGTTACGCCTCCGCCGTCGGTTTACTCCCTGCTCGGAGGTAAAAGAAAATTTACTTTTATGCTTTAGTGAGAGTTGGCTTATGTTCATAGCTATTGATTGATTATTTTTCGTATATGTTTTCCAACACATGCAGTATAGAATACTGTTTTTCAGAGTTTTTTCCCAACTTAGAATTTTTTTTTTTATCTTCCAAGTCTTTTGGAGAAACTAATCTCTTGAAGTATTTAAAGCTTTTTCATAAGAATAATTTTTTATATATTTACAAAATTCAAATTTAAAATCTTATTTAACTCAACTCAAACCTCTTGAACCAATGACATATTGGTTGTAGTATAGACTATAGAATATCAGTGTCTCCACTTTTTCTATTTTCCTTTAGGGAGTGTGAAACAAGAGGCATATAGCCAAATCGTCGAGAAGATGGACTTTTCTATTTTGACTCTTTCTTTTTTAACCTTTCTCATCTCCGAAACACTCAACTTCTACTTTTACAAAAGCAATAGCATTTAGAAATAATCCCATATTCTTGGCAAGGGCGAATAAATAAAAGATATTATGTGTTTGGGATTAACTTATATCATCTCGCATTCTTAGATAACTCACTAGGTATCATTTGTTACATATTAACTGTTCACAACATTATGCATATATAATCATATTTGACCTAAACTACAAGAACATTGGTAATATTTGAGAAATTTTCTGAGGGGAGCTTTGTGTAATTAGGCCAAACCTCTATGCAGTCCGTGCAATTATGTACCTATATTAGTAGTATTTATGCAACCGTTTTGGTGTGTTCAGGGCAGTAGCAGAACACCTTTCTAAAGACCTTCCTTACGAGTTATCACCCGACGATGTTTTTGTGACCATCGGATGTAGACAAGCAGTAGAAGCCATTGTAACTGTCGTAGCTCGCCCCAATGCTAACATTTTGCTTCCAAGACCAGGCTATCGTCTCTATGAATGCAGAGCCAATTTTTCCCATGTTGAAGTTCGCTACTTTGATCTCATTCCAGATAAAGATTGGGAAGTGAATCTTGCTACAGTGGAAGCTTTGTCTGATGAGAATACAGTTGCCATGGTTATTATCAATCCAGGCAATCCCTGTGGCAATGTATATGAATACGAACACTTAAAGAAGGTACCTAATCGCCAATTTTTAATTTCCATCCAATAATTTTTTATATGCATGATGCTACTATTGCATTATTACAATTTAAAACATTAGCTAAAATAACTTGAAATTTTATCTTTTTCTTTAAATTTAAAGATTTGAGCACGAGTCAATAGTATCCGTAATTGCCAACTTACTATTGATTGCTGCCTTGTTGTTATAGGTAGCAGAGACGGCAAAAAAGCTTGGGATCTTAGTGATTGCAGATGAAGTTTACGGCCATCTTACGTTTGGAAGTACTCCATTTGTTCCCATGGGAGTGTTTGGATCAATTGCTCCCGTTGTCACTGTTGGATCGGTATCAAAGAGATGGCTAGTTCCTGGCTGGAGACTTGGCTGGCTTGTCATAAATGATCCACATGGAATCCTTATGAAGCTACGGGTATATCCGATTTATTTCTTTATATATCTCTAATCTTGCAGCCTTCCTTTCTCGTGGGAAATCGTCACTCAGTTAATTTTGTATGTAAAGTAAGGGCTATGTTGAAATCTTCGTTCGTTCTTCACATGTAAAATTTAACAGCGGATTGCTTATAATGTGATTTCATTTCTACTAATGATGAAGTTTATGGAATTATAGATAGTGAAATCTTTCTATGTTTGACAAGAAATTAATGTAGTACTGAAGTTCGACATGGACGCAGGTTATTGACTGCCTCAAAGGTTTTCTGGATATTTCCTCTGATCCGGCCACATTTATGCAGGTTCTTTAGTTTCATCAACATTCCATACTCATTTTTTGTTTATTCTTTCTTCAATAAATAGCTGCGAGATGGTTTGAAATTAATGAAAATTATGACAAAATAAATAATGTGTTTCATGTTTCTATCTGATGATTCTGATCTTAATCCCATCTCTACTTTTAGTGATTCTTTCGTTCTCCCTCTCTTTTTTTATGTGAAACAGGGGGCACTTCCGGAGATACTTCAAAATACGCAGAATGATTTTTTTGTGAACACTGTTAATACACTTAGAAAATCTGCAGAGGCATGCTACGATCAAACAAAGGAAATCCCGTGCCTAACTTGCCCGAGCAAACCGAAAGGATCCATGTTTGTGATGGTAAAAACAGAATATATAGTTTATGATGATATGTTATATTAGCAAATAATCTTTTGTATAAGCTGCAACGAACTCTTTCCTGTCAGGTCAAGCTCAATCTCTCCCTCCTGGAAGACATCAAAGATGATTTGGACTTCTGCTGCAAGTTGGCCAAAGAAGAATCCGTCATCGTTCTCCCAGGTAAAACTTTTGCTTTTTGTCTCGGTTTTATTTCTTCAGCTTTCTTGTTTTCAATTTTCCATACTGCAAGAATGAAAGGCTATTCCTGTTTTCGAAATAGTTGAAATGGACTGAATATGAGATGTGATAAAACAAGACAGGTTCATGAGGAATAAGTTCTAATTTGGTTCCTCCGATAATGGTTTAACCCTGGAATGAATTCCTGTTCGCAGGGGTTACTGTTGGACTGAAGAATTGGCTCCGAATAACATTTGCAATCGAGCCATCGTCTCTGGATGATAGCCTCGGAAGGATTAAAGCTTTCTGTCAAAGACATGCCAAGAAACAATGACCGTTGTTTTGAGCTTGATATGTATGTAATCCGTGACCGATGGTAGTGATCACAAACTTCATGGTTGATTCCATTTGAATAGTATTTTTTATGCATTTATCCCTCGCTATATATTTGAAATAATGAGAAAATAGACTCATTTGCCAGCACTGTGCATCCTTGTAAATGCTGGCTATACGCATATAATGGAACTGGGTTGGTGCCCTAATGTAATAGACTTGTGAAGTGTTACTTGGATATATCTGTTTTGGGCCAGAAATTGAGCTGAAGTTCTTTTTTTTTTTTTTTAATACACACCTCCAACTGATTAGTGAGATTTGATCGATTCAAACTCCAATTATTATCCTTGAGAAAGAACTCACTCTTTAACCACTTGAACTAAATATTTGTTTATACATTGAATCTGATAGTCGTGTATCACCAAAGGTCCAGCCCCCCTAAAGTTTTGAGGATTACTGGGATTAGCAACCCCAAAATTAGGCCACGAGATTAGAAGGGTCCTCCAAATACATGAGGATTTTGAGTGACATGTCCTCTCCAAGCTATTGTATAAAATCCCTGCTCGCATCCATTTTCCCCTCTAATGTTCTATATATCCAAATCTAAGGCAAGAGTCATTTACTGCATTCCTCGTGGACTATTAGGAAAGAATCAAAAAAGCAATATCCATTAACAAGTAGATAAAAAATCTGAAGAAATTAGACACCCACAATCCGCATATTTTTCAGTTATGTTTAGCTAGCTTGTTTTCAAACTCCGTTATTCGAACCCAAGCGAGATTCGAGTTCAAAATCATTTAAATCAATCGCTTGTCGGCGAAGTGAGATTTAATACACTTCCATTTAAAAATAGTCATGATTGCTTCTAATAATAGAAGCATTTAATAATTATTTTTGTAAGTCATGAAGCTCATGATCTAAAAATAGTCATGATGTGATGGATTTCCTATTAATGGTTGCTTTATATTATTTTAGGGAGAATATCATTTTTCATTCTTTAAAAATATACTTATTCGATTTCTGTCTTCATCTTTTAACTTTTCTAATTACATTGTACACTTTTTTATTTTATATTTCTCAATTTTAGTCCTCTGTATCCTAGGTGGCAGAAATTTGAGGATTTTTCATAATTTTCTCTCTAAAATTTGAGTTAGCACGTGACATGAATTATTAATATTTAAGAAAAAATGAAATTGCAACGTCATTACCGCAAATTAAAAATCGCTCGTTTCTCGATGGAATTTTGTAAATCAGAGCACCCACGACATGGGCATTATAGTACGCTTCAGGAGAAATCTATCAGGAGTGTTCTCGAGGATTAACTTGCTGGTTTGGCAGAGATATTATCATTTGAAGATGGCGTGGTGACGCGACTTTTAGGATCTCGAACGGGCGTTTTCGGCTATGCAATGGAATCAAATTGGTACGCGTTTCGAACGTTTCAATGAGATCAGTTGAACCGTGGTGTTCCCCTCATCCAATTCATCCGGACAGCCGAAACAACATCGGTAAAATAAGAAAAGTTGGGGTAAAATTAGAAAAAAAAATATAATCGAGGGGTATTTTGTTAAATAAAAATAGTTTACGTAAATATGTAGCATTTTTTTTAATAATTCACATCACGTGCAAACTCAGATCTTGGAGAGAAAATCAGGGAAAAAAAACCCCTAAATTTCTGCCATGTAGGATGCATAGGACTAAAATTGATAAATGAGAATAAAAAAGGGTGCAATGTGGGAAAAGTTCAAAGATCAGGACCAAAATCGAATAAGAAAATCTTTAGAGGATTAAAAATGATATTTTTCCATTATTATTATATTATCAGAGACTTTTTATTTTCTTTGGTTTGTTGCTTAGTTGCTTATATGCATGTCTCGTGCAAGACTAAGTTCTCCATAGGGTTTGACTAGTTTTGTAGGATAGGAGTTGGTTCTAGTCAACTGTCACTCTCAAAAAGGGCTAGACGCACCTCTTCTCACGCATACGCTATGCCCCTTACGACTGCTCTTTCCACTTATACTAGCCAAGGTTAGAACTAGTTGGAAAAAAGCAATGGTAAATGAAAACGATCTTTGCCATTGCTGCTTCTGCCTCTGCTTGTGAGCCTTTTGGGGGGCGTGTAGTGCCAATTGACATTTCGTGTCATGTTATGTAGGACACTCCCCATGTGAAAATTTTAAGAAAAAATTGATATCGCCGTATTCGTGTCGTTTCGTGTTCGTAACAGTGCATCATAAAATCTACCACATCTATGATCTATCCATATATACAATATTACAATCCAATAGCTTTTAACATCCTTGACCGGGTGATGGCTCACCTTTGGCAGGTACGATTGTAACTTGAAAATTGACGAGAAAACATGACTGACTGTACATAAAGTCAGTTATTAGTTAGACATCAAATGTAAAAACCCTGAGGATGTTAACGATGGGAACGCGAACATCGGCTGCCAGATGGGTTACCACGTTGGTGCTTGTCGACTTTGATCAGATGATTGGGCGCTTCATTGGGAGGCCAGCTAATGGTCCTGTAAGGTGGTTTAGTATGAGGGTTGCAATTATTGTTTGGCCCATTGGCTGTAGTTTGAGTATTCATTGACCGGGCGCACTCGAAAATATTCAAGATTTTAGATATTGGATCATGAAAGCTTATATGTATTCTCGATTGGTTTGGTTTAGTTAGTTAAAATATGAGGGGGCTTCGATAATAAACTCACGTCCTTAAAAAAAAAAGAAATCTTTTTCCTGTTGCAATTTGGTGCGAACCACCCTTTGGCACGTGAAATTGACTTGAATGGTGTAATCAAATATTATTATAATGTTAGGTATAGAACATACAGGAACAAATTAAATTGAGATGCAATAATACTCTTGTCATGAATCATGAGGGCGCAAGATAAAGGGACAAGATAACGGGATTCACAATATAATTGCCCATGGTTAGATCTCAAAACAATAGTTTATAATTCAACTTGCATGGTGTTTCTAATTTTAAGCGAGATATTACATACCCCCTCACGGTCGAGTAGTTGATTATTTGGCCTATATATAATTTCATTTCCATGTTTGGCAATCGTGAAACTCATTTTTGTCAATTCTTAAATTTCTTCTCACAACGAATTTTCTTTTCCGGTCAAAAGTCTTGAAACGCCCTATCTGAGATGACGTCGTTGATTGATACATGTCGAGTTACACCTCCGCCTAGCCACTCCGCCGAGGAGATATTAGTCCCCCTTTCTTACATGGACATGTTATGGCTGCACTTTCATCCTATTCGTGGCCTTCTCTTATACGAACACCCTAATTGCTCTAAGGCCCATTTCTTGGTGAGCATTGTTCCAAAACTAAAACAATCTCTCTCCGTCACTCTCAAGGACTATCTTCCAGCAGCAGGCAACTTGCTCTACCCTTTAATCCCTGAGAAAAAGCCAATTATCCGTTATCGAGCCGGAGACTCGGTTTCCCTGACATTTGCCGAGTCCAGCTACGACTTCGATGAGCTTACTGGAAATCATGCAAGAGATGCTGATCAATTCTATGATTTCGTGCCACAGATGCCACCCTTTGAAGATGAACCCGATTACAAAATAGCCCCACTTCTTGCCATGCAAGTGACGCTCTTTCCTGATCGTGGTATTTTTATTGGTATTGCTAATTCTCATTGTCTAGGTGATGCGAGATCAATTGTGGATTTTTTCAAGGCTTGGGCTGCAAACGAGAAACTCGGTGGAGATGATGATTTTTTGATGAAAAAAGGCCCATTTGTGCCAATTTTTGATAGATCTCTAATTGTTGATCCTCTTGGAATCGATAGTATATATTGGAAGGTTATGAGTCAGATTCCAGTTAAGCCATCATCCTTTCCTCTGCCCACCAACAGAGTCCGAGCCACATTTACCCTTCACCTGACTGATATAAAAAAGCTAAAGGAATTGGTTTTGGCGAGGAAACCAGGTGTAGCTCGGGTGTCGTCATTTGTAGTTACGGTGTCTTATATTTGGACTTGCTTTGTTAAATCGGGGGATGCAGCGGGGGAGGAAGTTGATGAAAATGTTCTTGAATGGCTCGTTTTCGCAGTGGACGCCAAGGCAAGGATGAATCCACCATTGCCTGCCAATTACTTCGGCAATTGCTTAGGTTTGTCCGAATTTTAATTAGATGCACAATTTGATAAATGTTAAAACTCTTGATGCTTTATTTGGCTAAAGTTTTAATATTTCACATTATGCTTCTGAACAAGGTTTTGGAATTACGAGTATGGAGCATAAAGAGCTTGTGCGGGAAGAAGCATTCTTGAATGCCGCCGAGGCTGTTGCGGAGTGTATCAAGATCAAGGTGAACGATAAGGATGAGCTGTACAAAAGTGCTGAGAAGTTGGTCGAGAATTGGGTGTCAGAAATGGTTAATTGTGTGGGGAAGAGGGCTCTGGCGGTGTCTGGTTCACCAAAGTACGACTTCACGACTGCAGATTTTGGATGGGGTATGGCTAAAAGGCTCGAAATTGTGTCCCTAGATGGAGAGAAATATGCCATATCATTATGCAAGTCGAGAAATTCTGAGGGAGGATTGGAGGTGGGTGTGTCTTTACCCAAGGAAAGAATGGAAGCTTTTGCGAATATAGTTGCCGAAGGATTAAGGCCCCTAGTGTGAGTACAGTAACACTGTGAAGATTGGAGACCCCAAGGACAATGGCTAGTCACTCCGAAGCTTGATTATGAATATTTGAGAGATACTCATTCGTATTACTTTGTATGCACAAATATTTATAAGAATATCATTTTGTTTTGTCATCTCGTGTCGTGTCGGACACCATATCACATGGAAAAAAAAAAGAGTCATATATCGCCGTATCCATGTCATGTCGTGTCCGTATCGTCGTATCTATATTTGTGGATCATAGCTTTGTACTTGTCTTGTATCCGTGGAACTAGCAACACGATTGCCATTTGCCCATAGCCTTGCTATGAAGTGGAGTCATTTGGAAGAGGGAGATGGTAACATTTCAGAGTTTGTTGTATTCAATCTCGTTTGTCTTTAATCCGAAATCAAACCAAATTGAATTAGGTTCAATTTAGTTTGGCTTTCCATTGGTTTCAGTTTAGTTTTTCGGTTTTTAATTTTTTCTACACACCATTTAACGTTCGAATATTACTTTAGATAAAAATATAAAATATATAATTTTAGTTCTCTGATTTTACAAGTCTATCTCATTGAAAAATATGATTATTACAATGATAATGGTCATTTCTATGTTAAAATTAATTATCAGTACAATCTATTGTAATTTTAGATAAGAATAAAATTTCATTGATGCGCTATTGATTAAACCGTGTTCTATAATTTTACTTTTTTTAATCATACTTTATATGAATAAATATGCATAAAATAATTATTTCGATTGTTCATTATAATTTTTATTTTTAACATACACCCCCAAGTGGTCAGAGGGAGTCGAACTCGGGACATAACATTCGAGAAAGAACCCTAAAAAACTATTTAGACCAAACCTTGTTGGCCATTACAAAAATATTTAAATATAATTAAGTATCATTTTTTTATTTAAAAAAATAGATAGTTACAAAATTCGAGTACTTACATCAAAACCCTCTACAAAATTTCACTACTTACATTAACTTCATTGTCTTTGAATTTTTCTTATATATACCTGCTTAATTTTAGCATATGAAGGATAAAATAGTAAATCGTACACTCTTAATTTTAATGAAGAAAATAATGAGTCAGGGGGAATTCGTTATTTATCAACCTTCGGGGGAGAATTTTTAATTTTATCAAATATGGTATACCAACTGCGGCCATTTTGCAGTTTTGGTACAATTTCTTTTCCGGTAACAAATTTAGTTCACAATTTGAAAAAAATTGCAAATAATGCAAATTTTGGCCGGAGCCCATAAAAGTCGCCGGAAATCTAAACTGTAATCGACGTGGCAAGATTCTTAATTATGGTATACCAACTCTACCGTTTCAGCAAATTTGATACAATAAATTTTATAGTGGCAAATGTAACCCATATCTGTCAACAAGTTATAATTATATACGTACTCAGATCGCAATATCGCGTATTTAAATCGCAATATGTTGTATGTACTGTACAAAATAGGGATTAAACGAAAATTATGATTCTCATCTTGGAGTGAAGAAGAATAATTTTGAAAATTGGGAGCAAACAAAAAATGTTTCAACTCATGGGAAGTTTTCAAAAAAGACCCCTTTATGATATTTATATATGCATATTATACATACCGTAGGATTTTATTATTTATATAGTTAATTAAAACATTAAATTTAATTAATATTTAACTAATATTATACTTCTAAATTGTCAATTAATTACTTGTCAATTAATTTTAAATTGAACAATGCTAAAAATGCCTGCCACATTAGCAATAATATTTGAAATGGCCAGTTTGATTTCGCCACTTAGGATAAAATTACACCTAAGCAGGCTATGTGCACAAACAGATCGAATTTTTGGCCGGTTATCGGGTCTCCAGCGAAAATTTGCATTACATTGCAACTTTTTGGCAAATATGGGTCACTTTTGTCATTGAAAAACTAAAGATACCAAATTTGCTAAAATGCTCAAATTGATATACCATTTTTGCAATTTTCCCCAATTATCCCTAAATAAAATAGTCATGAAACTATCTTGCTGTAATATTTTGCGCTCGTCTTGGCGACATAATAAACATGCCGGCATGGATTTTTAATTTGTTTTCTCTTCCATGAAGGTTCAAGCACCTAACGTAATATTTAAAGACAGACTGCATTTATGATATTTAATCAGCCAAGCTCAATCAAAATGCTAGCGTCGATGTTTCTTATTACAAGCGAGATTGCAGATTTGCTGCCGAGCTTTAGTATATGGGGACAAAGTCCTCCATGACTTTCTTCACTACTATACAATTTCAGTTCCAGGTTCGGCGATCGAGAGAAAGTTGGTGCAATTTTAAAGTCGAATGCGGAACATCCATCAATTTAGATTCTCATTTCTGTCAATTCCCAAATTTCTTCTAACAACTATTTTTCTTTTCAGACCAAAAGTTTTGAAACGCCTGATCTGAGATGACGACGTTGCTTGATAAATATCGAATTACACCTCCGCCTCACCACTCCGCCGAGGAGATATTGGTCCCCCTTTCTTTCTTGGACATGTTGTGGCTGCACTATCATCCGATTCGCCAGCTTCTCTTCTACGAACTCCCTAATTGCTCCAAGACCCATTTCTTGGAGAGCATTGTTCCAAAACTAAAACAATCTCTTTCCGTCACTCTCAAGGACTATCTTCCAGCAGCAGGCAGTTTGCTATACCCTTCAATCCCTGAGGAAAAGCCTGTTATCCGTTACCAAGCCGGCGACTCGGTTTCCCTGACAATTGCCGAGTCCAATGACGACTTCAATGAGCTTACTGGAAATCACGCAAGAGATGCAGATCAATTTTATGATTTCATGCCACAGATGCCACCCTTTGAAGATGAACCTGATTACAAAATAGTCCCGGTTCTTGCCTTGCAAGTGACGCTCTTTCCTGATCGCGGTATTTGTATTGGTTTTTCTTATCATCATTGTCTTGGTGATGCGAGTTCGATTGTCGGATTTTTCTTGGTATGGGCTGCAAACAACAAACTCGGTGGAGATGATGAGTTTTGGTTGAAAAAAGGCTCTTCTTTGCCAATTTTTGATAGATCTCTGATTGTTGATCCTCTTGGAATCGATAGTATATATTGGAAGGTTATGAGTCAGATTCCTGTCAAGCCATCATCCTTTTCCCTGCCCACCAACAGAGTCCGAGCCACATTTACCCTTCATCTGACTGATATTAAAAAGCTGAAGGAATTGGTTTTGGCAAGGAAACCAGGTGTATCTCAAGTGTCGTCATTTGTAGTTACGGTGTCTTATATTTGGACTTGCTTCGTCAAATCAGGGGACGCAGCTGGGGAGGAGGTTGATGAAAATGTCCTTGAATGGTTCATTTTTTCGGTGGACGCGAGGGAAAGGATGAATCCACCAGTGCCCGCCAATTACTTTGGCAATTGCTTAGGTTTGTCAGAAAATTAATTAGATGCACAAATTTGTTACATTTTGCTTTAATATTTTGAGACACAATTGAAATGAAAAATCATTCCATGTTGATTGATTCCTTTGAAGTTTCTTGATTTTTGAAAAATGTAAAAACTTTTGATGCTTTATTTAGCTAAAGTTTTAATATAAATTATGCTTCTTAACAAGGCTGTGGGAAGGCGAGAATGGAGCATGAAAAGCTGGTGCGGGAAGATGCATTCTTGATTGCTGCTGAGGCTGTTGCTGATGATATCAAGAACAGGGTGAACAAGAAGGATGAGCTGTTCAAAGGTGCTGAGAATTGGGCTGATAATTTTGTGTCAGGAATGGGGAAATCTATGGAGAAGAGGGCAGTGGGGGTGTCTGGTTCACCGAAATTCGACTTCACGACTGCAGATTTTGGATGGGGTATGGCTAAAAAGTTAGAAGTTGTGTCCCTAGATGGAGAGAAATATGCAATGTCATTGTGCAAGTCGAGAGACTCTGAGGGAGGATTGGAGGTGGGCTTGTCTTTACCCAAGGAAAGAATGGAAGCTTTTGCGGCCATATTTGCTGATGGATTAAGGTCCCTAGCGTGATATTAATATTGTTATTACAACTTTTGTAGCTCCGTCGTGGTTGATATTTGATAATAAAATAATATTATTAATTTTCCTATTCAGTGAAAGATATGTGAATATTACAAATTCTCTTTAAACGATTTTCCAATTGTTTGGGACTTTGGGCAATATAATAATTTGCATAAATAGAATGCTCGAAAATTGTCCAAACTATTTATATAATTTAGTTGATTGCGCATAAATTTAATTAACGCAAAATTGATTCTTAATTATTTGGATACCGGAAGAGTAACTGATTCGGCCAAATCCCAAACATAGGATTATAGGAGTTTACGTACGCTAGGACTCCTCCAGGGGCGCCTTACTTGGAGGCTTCAAAGCATAACGGTAGGCCTAGTTGTGTTACAGTGAAAGGATCCAAGAGCTTATGAATTTACTTTCCCAACGGAATATTTCTCGTCTTACCGTCGAAAACCCGTCAGAAAGTAATGGCTGAGACCAAAAAAATAATGCGCCAAATCACCTGACGGGCGGCCGTCGTACCTCCGTCGTCAGGATTTTTGGCGCAATCAATGCGCCAAAAATATTACAACTGTGACCGTGGCTAAGCCGTTGGTAATTACCATTGACAAGTATACCGACAGCTTCCCCACGGCCTGTACCATCGGAATTGTGAGTAGAAACCAACGGGTTTTTCGTCGGTGTCACGTGGACGAATAATATACCGACGGCTTTCCAACGGCGTACTTCCGTTGGAAATCCAAAAAGTTTCTTTGGTGTTATGACCAACGGAATACAACCGTGGGAAAACCGTCAGTAAGTCTATAAAACCAAAGTACCAACGGATATCCGGCAGAGTGTGTCCGTCAGGTATTTTTTAAAGAATTATATCAGATTTGATTGTTATAAACCAAACAGGAGAGTTCATCCCAAAAG
>JBBMKE010000011.1:9628312-9640487 GCA_037834125.1 Lippia alba | reverse complement strand
ACGAGAATTGAGATGGATTGGAGATTAAGCCGTTTCGTTGTTTGCCTCCACGAACCTTGAATCACGGCGCTTGGCTTGGGTCGATTCGTCCGAGTTGTTTTAGGATTTTGTACCTCAGGGTAGGGCCATTGATCTACGTGTGTTCACCTTTTCTGAGCTAAAATCCGCTACGAGAGCGTTTAGGAGCTAAAAATCGAAGTATAGGGGGCAATCTGCCCCAAAAGCCAAAGGAAGGGGGGGAATCTGTAACAGTGAATGGAATATTCCAAAAAGATTCCGCCGGAATCGTCGAAAAGGGACAAAATGTAACAGTTATCAAAGGTTAGGGGGAAAATCGCCCAAAAAAAAAGGTTAGGGGGCAATCCGCCCTATCGCCCAAAGGACTGGGGGGTCTGTATAATTTACCCAATATATAAATATAAAGAAAAAAAAAACAATCCAATATTTCAAGAGACCAAACGACTCTCTCGCTATAGATTATACATAATAGCAGTTATTTTATTTTTTTAATAAATAATAATGGCAAATTTTTGTAAATAAATCAAAGATTTGGACAAATAAATAAATGTTCGATAAATTCATGACTTCTCAAACACGACATTTTTCATGAAAACTGATAAAAATTTCAAGCCAAAAAGATTTTAGCAAAAAAACGACATGAAAAGCAAACAACAGATTTTGAGATTTAATTAATTTTATCTATCAAATAAATTGAAAATAAACTACTTCCAATAGTCTTGATGAAACACAAAATAACGACTCCACATCATGATACGTGGACCCTCATGGTTTCGCCACTTGGGTCAAGTTAGTCACCCTCATATCTACTTGGAAAAGGCTAAAGCCTTGCAATTGGAAAAACTATGAGTCACCCCACAGGCTTGAGCCTCGCCTCGTGCTTGTAGCTCGCCTCGTGCTTGTGTCTTTCCTCGGGTTGTTCGTACCCTCGGGCTCGTGCCTACCCTCGGGTTTGAGCCTACCCTCGGGCTCGTGCCTCCCCTAGAGTTGAGCCTACCTTCGTACTCATGCCTCCCCTCGAGTTGAGCTTTCCCTCGGGCTCGTAGCTTGCCTCGTGCTCGTGTCTCCCCTTGGGCTGAGCCTACCCTTGGGTTCGTGCCTCATCTCAGGTTTGAGCCAACCCTCGGGCTCATGCCTCCCCTCGGGTTGAGCCAACCCTCGGGCTCGTGCCTCCCTTGGGTTTGAGCCTCCCCTCGGGATTCTTGTCTTGCCTCGTGCTCGTCTCCCCTCGAGTTGAGCCTACCCTCGGGCTCGTGCCTACTCTCGAGTAGAACCTACCCTTGGGCTCGTGCCTCCCCTCGGGTTTGAGCCTCCCTTCGGATTCCCAACACTCGGATCCAGCTGTTAGGGAAATTCCACCACTCGAGCGTCATAGAGCTCGGGTGACCCTTATAGAGGCACCTCAACTCTCGGAGGAACCCTTCCCGTAACTGTCACTGACACAGTACACCCAACTCTGACACACACAACCACCTATCACTAGGTATCTTTCGGAGATATCACTCTCAAACCATCACACGACGCCACGTGTCTAGGGCAACACTGGATTTGGAAAACATGGTCACTTTTACCAAAACACCCTTGATCTCAACCTATAAATAGGGGAACTTTCACTCACATTCCCTAATTTATCTTCTACACAGACACTGCATACAAATATGGATTTCATCCTTGCTCTTCTTCCCAAGCACAAACACATATCACCATTACTGCATCTTCATTGCTCTATTAAGGTGTTATCCTAGCTGGAAGAACTCACGCTCATTCAGATACCCAGTTCCTGAGGCATCTCTGCCTGTGATGGTCCTCCATTTAAACAAATCTAAAACTTTCAATTAACAAAGATTAATTATTTTTGCAGTTAATTCATTATAGGTCTCTTTTCAACTCCTAAAACTTTCGTGTTACAAGCAATTCATTATAACCCCATCCTGATTAACATATTTGAAAGTTTAGAAAACCTAACTAGAGCAATAAGATTGGTTTCATCATTTCTTGCCTCAATCTCTCTTTTCTTTGTGTCTTTATCCCACTTAAGTAGGTGAAAATTGAAATTGCCATTCAAGGGAAAAAAAAGGTGAAATAGGATACAAAATTACATAGTAGGCCAAAGTACAATTTCATCAATATACTCGATCGAGAATGAGCGTCGGTTTCAATCTCAAGTAATTATGAGCGTGGTCATATACTCGGATCGGGAAATGACGGGATTACATTATGCCAGAAAGACCAAAGCAAAATAGAAAGACCGATCATATCAAGGGAATGAATCCATTATGCTATAGAGCAAAAGAAAGACACGACCTTCAAGGAAACCGAAGCCCATCAGCAAAGATTGATGCAAAAGCTTCCATTCTTTTCTTTGGTAACGACAATCCCACCTCCAAACCCCCTTCATAATCCCTGGACTTGCACAATGACAAGGTATATTTCCCTTCATCAATCGACAAAACTTCCAGCTTTTTGGCCGTACCCCATCCAAAATCTGCACTTGTTAAGTCAAATTTGGGGGAACCCGACACCGCAAGGTAACTTATTTGACTGGATTTTTCCATATTCGGCACCGAATTCTCATCAGCATTTTGAAACATCTGTTTATTATTGTTCACCTTGTCCCTTATAACCTCAGTCATCTTCTCAGCAGCAATCATAAATCCTTCTTTCCCCACCAGCTCTTTGTGTTTGAATGCCACCGCTCCGCCACCTGTTGACATATAATTATATTGAGTTTTTAACGTATTTCACCCATATGTTAGGTGAAATGAAAAAAATAATAATAAAAATTTGTGTTACAAAACTCAATACAAAAAACCCTAATTTTCAAAATATTTATATGGCGAATTCTAAAAATTTATGGTATTAAACACGGGCTAAAAACGCGACTAACACCAATTTTCTTTATTTATTTGATGCGAAATAACTAATTTATCTTTTTATATTCTAATATACATCATCTCATATCTCTCTATATAATTTTTTTATATTTGTTATAGGGTTCTTTATACAATTTTTATTTTTTACAATGTTTTGATGCATATATAAAAGTATATATAATTTTTTTATATTTGTTATAGGGTTCTTTATACAATTTTTATTTTTTACAATATTTTGATGCATATATAAAAGTATATTGAATAATGTAGAGAGATGTAAGATGATTTATATAAAAACATAAAATAGTAAATTAGTTATTTTTCATTAATGTAGAGAGATCTGAGATGATTTATATAAAAATATAGTTATTTTTCACTCAATAAATGAATTAGTATTCTACTGACAACATAAATTTTCATGATTTGTCATGCAAATATTTTAAAAAACACAATATTTTTTTATGTTAATTTTTGTAACTTGGATTTTTTTTCCTATTTCACTAATGATGCAAATAACTCTTTTATTTATTCACTATTTCGTCAAATGTCTCATTAATTGTCTCATAATTGAAAACTGGTATAGGTTTTTCCCTACATTTGATAGATCATAGATACGAAACATTTGATTCATTATATATAATCGAACTAAAAGCTCTTAAATGATGAAATTATGGACGCCATCAATCAAAGTTAGCGATCAACCGTGTAAGACAAGTGAGACTGAAAACTCTTGTTGCAATATGCAATAATTTAGTAGAACAAATTAATAACCAAACCAACCTAAGCAATTGCCGAAGTAATTGGCAGGCACCGGTGGATGTACCCTTGCTCTGGCGTCTGCTGCAATCATGAAGAATTCAAGAACATCTTCATCAATTTCATCCTCAACCGAGTCTCCGGATTTCACGAAGCAAGTCCAAACATAGGAAACCGTGACAACGTAAGACGAGACATGAACCAGACCTGGTTTCTTTTCCAAAACTAAATCCTTCAGCTTTTGTATATCCGCCCGTTTGAGTATGTATGTTGCCCGGACCCTATTTGTGGGTAGCGGGAAAGATGATAGCTTTAAAGGAATCTGTCTCATTGCTTTCCAATATATGGAATCCAGGCCAGTAGGAACCTTAACTACAGATCTATCAAAAATTGGCAAAGATTGACCTTTTCTCGTTAGGATCTCTTCATCTCCTCCAAGTTTGCTGATTTCAGCCCAGGTCAAGATAAAACTCACAATCGAATGGGCATCACCAAGACAATGATGATTAGCAAAGCCAATACATATTCCTTGATCAGGAAACAGCGTCACTTTCAGGGCAAGAAGTGGTACTGTTTTGTAATCGGGATAATCTTCTATAGGTGGCATCTGGGGTGCGAAATCATAGAATTGATCTGCATCTCTTGCGTGATTCCCAATAAGCTCTTCAAAATCGATGCTCGACTCCGCGATTGCCAGCGAAACCGAGTCCCCTGCTCGGTAACAAATAACGGGATTTATTTCGGGAACTGGAGGGTAGAGCAAACTACCAGCTACAGGAAGATAGTGTTTGAGAGTGATGGAGAGTGATTCTTTTAGTTTTGGAACAAGGGTCTCCAAAAAATAGACTTTGGAACAATTAGGAATATTGTAGAAGAGAAGGCGGCGAATTAGATGACAGTGCAGCCACTGTATGTCCAAGAAAGCAAGCGGAACTGATAGCTCCTCGGTGGAGTTGCCAGGCGGAGGTGGAATCCGACCGGTTTCGAGCAATGTCGTCGTCATCTCTGGCGTTTCAAGGTTTTACACTGAAACGAAATTTATTTTGATCGTTATTTTGCCCTCTTTTATTGACTTATTGTTGTGGATAAGAATTGGGTGGTGACAAGAACTGGAATCTGAATGATTATTTGATTATTCAAATTTAAAATTGGACTGTGTTTAAGGACCGAGCCCACCTTCGAAATTGGTAGTTGGAACTATATTAATAAAGAAAATTTGACCGATTTGGCTCGGCTCGGCTCAATTTGACTCAACTAAAGCGGAACCAAGCCGATTAATTGTTGACGATCATCCCATCCAGCCTCTCGAGATCATATGGTTCCTCCTTCCAAGTCACGCAATTGTCTCCAATAGTGTGTGACCCAACTTCGCAAGTCCATCTACTTCGAAAGCTATATGTCCCATCCTATATGTACAACACTCCAACTTTTTAGCTTGTGTAGTTTCGAACACGTGTTGGACTCGAATAAGGCATCGACCTAGCAAAATGTGTTCAAAAATTAAAAAACAATTCTGATACACTGGGAACACGGCCTAGACACTCCGACACGAAAAATTCATAAATAAAATTAATCTTTATTCTATTTTTCCTTAAAATATGAGGATATTTTTTTTCTATAAAACATGTATAATATTAATTTAAATTCATTTTTTATAATATCATTAAAAATGTATTAATATTATTTATAATGATTTAGTTGTTGAATCGGAAATGGCGTATGTTATTTAAGTTGGTATTGATATGTTATTAATCATGTCGGAGTCACGTCGTATTTTAAATTTTTTTAAAAATACTTAACGTTGTGTGCGTATTATATCATTACGGTATCGCCGTTTTCATGCATTAAAAATTATGGACAAGAGGTTCGAACTAGCGGATGGGGAAAATAATACAATGAGTTATTATGACTTTAAATTGCTTCCTTTTGGGTGGGGCAGGAGGGCGTTGGGGTCTTTAATACAATGTTTTGAGTGGGAAAAGGTTGATGAGATTGACATGGTGCAGGAGGGCGTTGGGGTCTTCAAAATTTTAAAACTTCAACATAAATCTTTTCAGCACGTGCTCTGAAAGGGAATTGCGTTAAAATTCTTGAAGCGGTATGTTGCAGCTGACTACAACGTTAGGGTGTCTAGAGACGTCGATGAGAGTCTCGGAAAGAGTTATCTTTTCTGTTTAACAGTCTGCCCACTGAAGGTAGGGTCCAGTGGCTGGAAGAGCACCAAACTTCGCGTGGTGTCCGGTGCACTCCCGGCGACGCTTGAAAATTCGGAGGACCGAGTGCAGTTCGTGCCCGATCGTACTCATCATAACCGCATCGGGTCTCCAGGTGAACAACCTCTGATCGATGAAACAATGTAAGCAAGGAAATTCGACAAAATGGATCCTTAACCTCAGGAAAAGGATAGGCTCTGAGGGCTAGCATAGAGGCCCCAATCCCAAAATCGTCACTGAACTTGTATATATATTTATTACTGTGTTTATTTAGTGTAAGGTAATATAAGAAATAATATTTTATTTTATATTAAGATATATATGTATCACTTCAATATAATATCATAAACATGATTAAGAAATAATAAATTAAATTAAATTGTAAAATAAAAAGAGAAAATGCATAAAAAAATACTCAAAAAGGGTAAATAAGAATATAAAATGGAGAGAAAAAGAGATATTGGATTTGCATAAAAAAAATTGTAAAAGATTAAAGCAACCTCCAAATCAACCAATTACAAGAGGTCGTATGTTTTAAAATAAAAAGAGAAAATGTAGAAAAAAAACTACTAAAAAAGAGTAAGACTATAAAATGGAACGGAAAAGAGATAAAAAATAAATAAATATTTATAAAAAATTCAGACAATCTCCAAATCGACCAACATACGAGAGATCGTGAGATGAACCCAACAACTAAAATGGTAAATTTACAAAGCCTAAATGCAAAAGGTTGAACATCGTATCAAATAGAGGCCCCATGGACCAATTAACCATGGGTTGAGAGGTTGATAGGTGTTACAAGCCAAAATACTAACAAGGACGCGTGTCAACTTCTGAGTTCATGTGCTAGGCCGTTGAAAGATATTTAATGTCTAATATACTGGATTCGGCTAAAGGCAAATGGAAATTCAATGCATTCCATCAATTATGTCAAAAGTATTGTTTAGTGTCAAATTATGAGATACACATTTCATGTAGCATTACAAAATCCGTTCTCAAACCCTTGATTGATACAAAATATGATTAGGAATGCTCATTCCCGCGATAATGTTCATTCCTGCAAACATGGGATTGCTCATTCCTTTGGTCCCCCATGGTATTAGTCATTCCCAAGGTGCAAAATTTATCGTTATTTTTATATTGTCGTCACATATTTGTTAAATTCATATTATATATTTTTATTTTTATAAATAAAAATTAAATACTAATAACCACATTGAAAATTTAATAAATTATATTAAAATAAGTAAATATGAATATATTATATACTATATATTTAAAAATATGTTTGGTATATTATTTTATTATAAAATTTTAGGGTTAATTACACTTGGCCCCGAAATTAGATAGGGTAATTACAATTGGTACCCCACTTTTAGATATAATTACATATACTGCCCCTCGGGAGAATTTTAATTACACTCAACCCTCAAAATGTTAGGGTTTCATTAAAATTATCACAAAATACCCGTTATGCCCTCACACTTCCCGTTAATTAATTTCTAAACTTTTTCCCAAATAATCAAAAAGTGAAATTTCCATATATGGCCTTGCTCACAAAGGAGGCTTTTCAGATCGGAATTCCATTTCCTTCTCAATCAAAACCTCTACACCAACACCGTCGGCCGCCCGCGCCTCTCAACACCACCCACCGTTCGTGCCTGATAACTTCTCCATATCTGTCACACACCCTCTCTCTTTCTCTCTAACTCTCTTTTTTAAGCCCCCTTCCTGTCTTATACTCTCTCCGCTACAAACAGTGCAGCCCCGCCGATCACATAGTTCCGCACCTTTTTGTCTTCTTTGGTTTGTTTAAAATGGTTGAAGTTTGTCCATTTATTTGATTGAAATTTCATTCCGTCTGTATTTTCTTTGAATTTGATATTGTGTCCTTGATTTATTCATTTTTGGTCAATTTTTTAGTTTTGTGAATTGTTTAAATTTGTTTTTCAAAATTATTAGGTTCCAAAGAGGGGTCTATTATTAGACTGCTTAAATGGTCTCAAATTGGGATTACTTATTGACTATGTTTTGAAACCCGGACCGGACGTCGAACCAGAGCACCTTACTGATTACTGGTTTTACTGGTTCGACCGGTCGGACCACTAATCGAACCGGTATGACGTTATAATTACGTAATAATTATATTTAATTATATATATTTATATAATAAGTAAATATTAATTAAATATTATCAGATAAGCTAAATAATCTGAAAATTTAAATGTAATTTTAGATTACTTCCAATTATTTGTTAATTTTTAAATAACATAGTTAATAATTTACAAACATATACCTATAATATGTAACTAAATAGCAAAATAATTAACATCTAGAAAATTAATAATATAAATAAAATATTAATTTAATAAATATCATACTTTTGATGTGATAAAAATAAAAAGTATCACATGCAATATATTTTTATAAATATATATTATTAAAAATAAAATACTACATATTATTTTATCCATGATTAAATTGAATCTTACAATGTATTATGATATATATATTCATAATTAATATTCTTTTAAACTAAAATTTTAAATATAATCTCTAGATTGAATAAGACGTACTAATATTTAATTTGAATTTAACAAAGTAAACATCAATGTATCCCAATTGGTGGAGACATTGCTTTTTCTTCTCAGAGATGAGGGTTCAAACCCTGCATGTGCCATAAATTCGTCATATTTTCAATTTTTAAAAGAGGAAAAACCGGGCCAAACGGTTTGCTTAGCGGGCCGGTTCGAGTTTTACACCGGTTTTGAACTGGTTTGTAGCAGTTCATACTGGGCCAACCACTAACTGGTTTTCAGGGTACAACTGGACCGGACAGGCCTCCGGTCACCGGTCGAACCGGTCCGACCGGCCGGTCCTGTCCGGGTTTGAAAACATAGCTTATTGATGATCTTTCGCTCTTGTTGTTATTTGTCATTTATATTGAATTAATTTTTTTGTTGGACTACCTTCTGTTTTCCATCAAAATGATAATTTCGAAATGCCTTTTTGGGAAAGGAGGTTCCCATCGGAATAGTTAAATCCGACAGAACCTCCCCGGTGGAATTCCGAGAATTTTTTGAAGTGCAAAAAATATGTGCTGAAAAATAAACACAAAAATTACACCTAGCTCCCTAAATTAAATCACAATTTACAAGTAACCCGCAAGGATATTTTTGGCAAGAAAAAAATTGACTATAGTCAAGGAGGGTATTTTCGAATTTTCTTAAATTTTTTTGCTTATGTCATCATATTTTTAGTGAAACCCTAACATTTTGGGGGTTGGGTGTAATTAAAATTCTCCCCGAGGGGTGGTATATGTAATTATATCTAAAAGTGGGGTACCAACAGTAATTATCCTATCTAATTTGGGGGTAGTGTAATTAACCAAAATTTTATAAATTCTAATGTTCTAAAAATAACTAATTTTGATACTTATAATAAATATATTTTTAAATGTCAAGTATTATATTAAATACAACAAATGATTAAATATAATTTATACATGAATACGAAAATAGTAATATTATATATATATATATATATATATATATATATATATGTATATATATATATATTTACAAACTCACTATCACCCGCTCGCCCGCACACACACATATGTATGTAATACATAAAATTAATGTCATATATACAACACATTCGATAACATAGTAACAATATATTTACATATAAAAATATAATATTGCTCAAAATAAAATTTTAAAAAATATATTTAAAATATTTTTAATCATATACTTAGTTGTTGTTATTATTATTATTATTATTATTATTATTATTATTATTATTATTATTATTATTATTGTTGTTGTTGTTGTTGTTGGGGTCATATCTACCTAGCCCAAAATTCAGCCTAACATGAGGATAATGTTAAAGGTCCAGACCACCAAAGGGAGAATACCAAGCGAACAAACAAGATCGTTTAGCAAACAGACAAGCACAAGCGAACATAATATTAGACGAACAGATAAGTTCGGCGAACAAGTGAACAAATGAGTTTGTTATGAGAACAGACGAACAGATGAGTTCGATAAGAGCATAAGCGAACAAGACGAATCAGTTCGCGAATATAGCGAGTTGTGCGGAGATCGTGGAGCAAAAGGAGAACTCGAGAAGTGTTTTGCAAGAAACAATAACTGAGAAAAATATCGTATAATCTGGTGAGATCATAAGAAATCTGATCGAGGATCTCAGAATATTACAACAAGAAGAGTTAACGTGCATAACTAAAATACTAAGTCCCAAGATTCTATAAATACAGTCCTTGAGATATGACGAACTAAGAAAAAGTTTTGGTCTGATCTCTAGATTAGTCTCTCTGAAACTCTGGCTTGCTTCAGCAAGATCCTTGAGGAAAGAAGGATTAATCTTAAGGATTTGGGCTAGAACGCATTACTGGCGCCATCCGTGGGAAACGATATTCGTTTTCCATGTAACACTGGAGTTTGTCGGCTTCCTGCATATGAGTTCGTCGACGCTTAATTCGAAAAGAACATGAAGAGCGCTCTGGAAAATCCAACACCAACAAAGCGAATATATCGGGAAAATCATGAGGAATTGGAAAAATTCTTGGATTTGCTCAAAGAAAACTCCGCCGAATCAAGATGGGTGATGTTTGTGAGAAGTCGCCGGCCGTCATGACCTACAAACACGATAGCTTCTCAAGCGAAGCTTTCCACCTTTTATGTCACAGTCGAACAGGTAGTGTCGGATAGAAAGTCTTCGAGGAAGAAGCAAAGACCACCTCGTACAAAAACAACAACGCGTTGCTTTCAACGAGCAGAAGCATTATGGAGCGTGACGAGTAGAAGCATTAAGGAAATATTCGATTTTTCAGATCACGGATTAACTCAATCGATTTCAATTTCTAGACAAGCAGACAAACGAGGAATATTCCTCGGATATGGTCGAACAACAAAAAAATAAGTTATTTATTATTCGCGAATTATTATCCTATCTTACATGATTTACGTGTTCGGATCATTTGAATAGAGACATGAGTTTGTGATTATTGATTGTGTTTGGATGTGTGAAACTGATATGATTTCTGCTCGAGTTTGTCTATAAATAAAAGATATTTCGTTTGATAAGACTTGTTATGCTGCGGATCCCGATCGGTACGGACGAGCACTTATTTCGGATCCCGATAGGATAGATAATAAGCACTTACTTCGAATCCCGAACAGTTAGGGCGAGTATGCTTCGGATCCTAACTGCTAGGGCAAGTAATATTTCGGATCCCGATACTGTAGGGCAAGTATTTGTTTGGATGCCGAGCTATAGGACAAGTATTTGCTTCGGATCCCAACCCATTAGGGCAAACATCTAAGATTGAGATTTGATATGTGTCGAACAGGAAATTTGATACTTTAATTGATAAGAACTTTGAGAAATTCGAACAAAAATATGATTATTTTACCTGAAGAAGTTGTAATATTGTTGATCGATTTTGAGCTTTTGATATATGATGTTATAACTTGTGCTTTTTGCGGACAAACGAACTGTATAGAGTATTGCGAACATGCAGATAAGAAACAAACAGATAAACAGGAGGTAAATATTGGTCAGAGCATGAACAAGGATACATGGATCAATTATTTGAGTTGCACCTTTTGTCAATCCTCTCTGTTCCACGAACATAGAGGACTGGGGGGAGAGAGGGAAAGGAGGGGGGAGTGTTGTACCTACGTAGCCCAAAGTTCGGCCCAACATGAGGATAATGTTAAAGGCCCAGACCACCAAAGGAAGAATACCAAGCGAACAAACAAGATCGTTTAGCGAACGGACAAGCACAAGCAAAAAGAATATAAGACGAACAGATAAGTTCGGTTGTTAGGAGAGCAGACGAATAGACGAGTTCGATGAGAGCATAAGAGAATAGGATGAATCAGTTCGCGAATATAGCGAGCTGTGCGGAGATCGTTGAGCAGAATGAGATCTTGAGAAGTGTTATGCAAGAAACAATACCTGAAGAAAATATCGTATAATCTTGTGAGATCGTAACAAATATGATCAAGGATCTCAGATTACAACAAAAAGAGTTAACGTGCATAACTAAAACACTAAGTCCCTAGATTCTATAAATACAGTCATTGAGATATGACGAACCAAGAAGTAGTTTTGGTCTTATCTCTAGATTAGTCTCTCTGAAACTCTAACTTGTTTCGGCAAGACCCTTGAAGAAAGACGGATTGATCTTAAGGTTTTGGATTAGAACGTATCTAATAATAATAATAATAATAATAATAATAATAATAATAATAATAATAATAATAATAATAATAATAATAATAATAA
>JBBMKE010000011.1:9610589-9623996 GCA_037834125.1 Lippia alba | reverse complement strand
AAGGATTGGAAGAAGGCATGAGTTGGACGACTAGAAATTAATACGGACAACATACGAAATTGTAGAAAAAATTATCTTTGTTAGGTAAATGCATAGCTATCATGGAGAAATATAAGTAGCTCCTGAAGTCCAAGCGAGCAAATGCAATCATGAGTAGAAGACCTCTTTCAAGACCGCAAACCTGAGTTTTCTCCACCAACACAAGCCATCACCTTTATTACAACTTAGACGTGGTCGTATCTCCATTTACATACGCAATTTTTATTTATTCTACCGTACATATATATAGATTTTAGGATTAATGTTTTGTTTGTTTAATATGGGACTAAATATTGCGATTAATGTATTTTGGTAGTCTTTTTTACTTTTTAAACTACGCGTCCAAACTTCTTCGTGGTCTTCAAGTACTTTGAAAGAGTAATCTTATATGAAATCATGTTAGGAAGTTTCCCAATTTATGGACGGCGGCAGAAAATGATATTTGGATTTTGGAGGAAGGATAGAGCAATAGGGATTAAATTTATAATAAATGTAGTATCTTGGAAATTAAATGTAAAATCTTAAATATTTGTATAAGTTAATTGGTTTATATATGAAAACGGGAGGTTGGATAATAGTCCTAGGATGCTTCCAAAAATCCGATCGTTTGTTGTAATTAGCATGGATGGTTGGAAGGCCACTTTTAGGATCATTTGATTTTAGATAGTAATAGGGGGTCGTTTTTGTTATAATTTCCACTCGAACTGTAATGTCTTCTTCTTTGTTAAGTACTTTTATGTACATGCTTTGCTCGACTATTGAATTATAACGCATTGAACGCAAACTTGATTTTTTAGGTTGGTAATATATAAAGGGGGGTCATCGCTAAAACCCCACAACAATTCTTAACTAGTTATTATATATAACAAAAAACATCCTTTTTTTCCATCATCTTTCTCATGCTTTGTAGTTATATTTCGATGACCGTCTTTGAATTTTGGGACCAACTCTCAGTCTCAATTTTACTTTATATGATCTCCTAACTATAGTCACTCACTCCTTTAGTTCATATGATATATGTATAATGATACTGTTAGTAGTTCTATAATCTAAAACAAAAGTTCTTTCTTTTTAAAAATTCTAATAGAATTCTCCCTTTAAATTCGTCACTCTTTTAAGCGAGCTTACCTTATCTTTTATGTTGAACTTACTAATTCACGAAACATAATTTTCATTCTTCTTAGATCATTCAAGGCAATCATGTGTTCTATCTATCTCATCTAAACTCCATTTAAGTTTCATAAATCAAAAATATATCAAACGAAAACCCAATATATATATATACATAGATGCATATTTGTCTGTCCTACGTACACATGCGCTCAATACATCTACCATTAAGTTAATAATATCAAACTCAATATATCACTTATATATAACCTGCACGTACATATATAATAGCAAATTTTATAGTACAATATATAACTCAAAAAAATAAATATGTACGTCATAGTTGGTCATATCAACAATTTTTCTGAACACTAAATCCAAAATGCATACTATTTTACTTCCCCCAATGACCCCAAACATAACATTTTCAAATTTCCATGTCAAAGAACTGTCATTATTATGTCACTATAACGTAAGTCATGATACCATTAATACTGCACTAGTCAAGATTTTGAAAATTAATGCTGGAAAAATAAAAGTTAGGTCTTCGCAAGTGAAATTAATTAGTCCAGGCAGTGTCTAACCGCGGCAGTTGAAGTCGTGGAATAAAACTTAGGATCTTAGTGAAATTATACCAATTATTATTAGAACTACAAGTCCATAGCGTCAAAAAGGGTGACCTTGTGCCCCTTTTCTCAGAAGTTGGTCTTTTGCAATACCTATAATTGTTGGAAAAAATACTCCTTTAATTAAGCCTCAGTTTTTCTTACTAATCATCATTACAGTTTTGATTAACTTCCAACTGCCATTTGGAAAATTTTGTTCCTATGTGTTGACCCAACTTCCCACTTCCGTGGCGGCGCACCGCACCGGCCATGGCGCCACCCGAACCGCGGTCGGGTCTGTGACAAAAATTGCCAATCACTAAATATGAAGAACTATATATTATTTTTTTAGTATATTTAAATAACTTATGAATAGTTTAATTTAGGACAAGTGCAATTAATGTTTAATACATTATTATAAGTAATTATTTAAATATAAAAAGTTAATTATTTATAAAAGATCTTAATCAAGGACACATGGCTAAGCTCACGAATATATGATAATATTTAGTTCAGGAACTTGCAATGTCTTTGAACATCCAAAGAGTCTCAACTGATTGAAAGAAAGAGACTTAAAGAACATTCTTAAACACTAAAAACCGAAATACATACAAATAAGAATACATTTAATCCCATAAAGAGATACTAAACCCTAACGAGATTCTCTCCTATAAAAGAGGTCCTAAGTTAAATATTAAAGACAAATCAAATAGAGATCAAATGGGAAAAACGATTTCTACCGCGCATTGCCGTTTAAAAAAAATGGGGAAAAAAGATTTGAATGGGCAAATATTAATCAATTTAATATAACGACAAAAGATATTATAACATGGACAACTATCTACACCGATTACTTTGCATAATGAAAATATTCAAATATATTTAACATTCGGTCTTGAAAATCAACTCATAACCTATAAATTATAATGTTTTTGTTTTGACACTCGTGGCCGGTAATATATCGAGTTAGATTTTTATGTATTAAATTGCTAACGTTGTCCCATAAATTATTTGTCTTTTAAAAGGTCTCAATTATTCGTGATTTTTCAATTTACGTTCTATAAAGTTATTTTTTTTCGCGATATCGTTCCACCATTAATTTTCCGTTAATTATGAACGAAAATGAATTAATTTTCATTAATTATGAACGAAAATGACACGTGCATAGCACGTAACCATTAAAAAAATTGAATTTTGCCCCCTTACGGTATATTTTATTCCCATTAAACCCCAAAGAATAAAAAACTTATAAAACTATAACCATATATATACATATGAATCCATATATATACACCAAAAAAAAAATATATATATATATACTAACTAGATGAGTTTTTCTTCTCCACTTTTTGGTTTTCTTTTGAATTCTTAATTTATTCTCATTAAATCTCAAAAAATAAAAAGTTTATACAAATATCACCATATATATACATATGAATCCACACATATATATAGACTTACTAGCTAGATGGTTTTTCTTCTCCACTTTTTAGTTTGCTTTTGAATTTTTAATATATATATTATTTTGCTTTTTCTAATTTATTTATTCAATTAAATTTTGATATTATATTAATTTATTAAGATTTTTTATGTTTTCTTTCATAAATTTTTCAAATTATTCAATTAAAAATTTCATGATTTCTTTATCTTCTGTTTTATATTTACTACTTTAATATGTATATAACAAACATGTGTATAATTATATATTCGTAAAATATAATATATATTATCGATTAACATCAAATTTTATTAGAATACAAAATTTATATACGGTTTCCATACAATATATATGCACACACATATATATAATATATAATTAATTTTATTTAGGTGAAAATACATATTTAAATAAATTTGAAGTAGTTTTAAAAATATAAATGAACAAAAAGAGGCAAAATACAATATTTTAACAGTCATATTTTGTGCACATGTCAATTTTGTTCAAAATTGATGAAAAATTAACGTTGAAATCATATCTACTAAAAAATGAATTTATGGGACATAAATTGAAAAATTATTAATAATGAAACTTAAATTAAAAAAAAGTAATTTATGGAATGAAATCAATAATTTTCTCTAATTTATAATACGACGAATATAAGCTATATTTAATCTGAAACGCATAATTTTTTCCTAGAATTACTGGAGCATTTTCTTTAGTTTATTGTTTCTTTGTTGATTATTCGCTTACGTAATGATTCAATTTCTAGAACATGATTGCGTTCTGCTAACTAGGGTGGTCAATTTTTATCTTTTTTTTTCAAAACCGACAAATAAAGTGTTGAGTTTTTTATTTTTATGGATATCTCCCTCCCATGCAAACAATCAAATTCAAAACAAGTTACAATTACTCATGAGTCATGATTCATGATTCAAATATCATCGAAACTATTCAAACTCAAATATTCACAAAAATACATAACTAAGAACATCAAATGGTCAAGCTTTTATAACTTAATTAATATCTATCTTGTAACAATCGAGACTTGAAATTCTATTAGTTAATATTCAAAATTAAGCAAACAAATCTATACTTTATTATCGATTCAATCCAAAACATATGTGTGTATATAAAAGCACATTTATAATATAATTTGTTTTTCTTTATAAATTACTCATTTATTTTAGTTTGAGTCGTGTCGAACTACTTATACATAAAAGTTCTTCTTGCTTATGATGGTTGCTTTCCTAAATATTCAAATACGAGAGTTCTAAACTCCAAATTAAGCTAATATAAGTATATATATATATAATCGATAACTACTAAAATATATCAATTGATGGTATAGTTATGCTTCAACCAAAATTGAAAAATCACTATCCACCTTTATTAAATTTTAAACTTAGGTAAGTCCCTCTATTCATATAAATTAAATGTATACAGTCATTTATTTTTCCGAAATATGTTATTATAAGATCAAATTTTAATTTTAATAAATCAGAACTATAAATAGACTTCATATACAATCTATTTATTTTTGAAGATGACCTAGATAAGAGAAGTATATATATGTTTGGAGAGCCTAAAACCCTTTTCTTTTCTTTTTTTTTTTTCGGAGGAGAGGGGGGGGGGGCGGGGGTTGGAGAGCCTAAGCGATAGGGACTAGGACTAAACATATATTAAAATGTCAAAATACGTATTATATTAGATAAATGTAAACGTTATTATTTAGGCTAATTATTAGGCAGTCCTTAATTACATTATTTCAGCTCATAGCCCAAAGATATAACACTGGCCCAATGGGCTCACAGCTGATCGGCTTTATGATAAATAATTGTGCATACAATTTCTAGGCAATTCGGCAATACACATTTTAATTTAAAATTAATATTATTTAATTATGAATATATTTCTTCTAAAATATTGAAACATTTATACCGGTTTATAAAACAGATATAATGTATATTGAGGGAAAAGAACTATAAGTTTTTGTAAATATTGTAATATATATCTTCTAAAATGCATTTAAACTGTAAGTTCTATTTCACTTCGATAGCTCGCTATCCAATTAGTTTTGATTATGATTTATGAGATTACTAATTTGTTTCTTCCTTTTTTTTATTTAGTTATTCTTTTGATTACTTTGGGTGATCATATATAGATTACATTGCATCTTGTTTACTTTAATTCACATATCCTAGATTAGATCCCACCAAAAAAAACATATCCTAGATTAGATTAAAGTGAATGACCCCTTTACATTAAATTTGTTCTATATTCATTCCCCCAAATATCGTGTTGGAGCATTTTAGAACTTTTCTCATTCATCCTTTTGCTTCTATAATTCACTTATATATATGAGTCTAATCGCATATATAATCGGATAATAATTATATTTTAAAATTTTCGACTTCAATATTTTTTTATTAAATTAACATAATATCGAACCACTAATTTACATAAGTCGGTGATACTCCCTTATACTGAGTACGCAAAGCATATGCAATTACTTTTCTTCCTTGTATGCATTTTGCAAGAATGGTATTTTTGCTGTAAATAACGGGACTAGGGCAAATCGATAAATGCGCATTACCATTTCTCACGTGAGTGTTGCGTTATCAACCTAATATGTCATTTTCCATGGTGGTAAACTAGTTCCACGTATACTCAATCAAGAAAGTGACATGAACAACTTTTATTTTTACGTTGACTAGTAATTTCTCAACAACAAAACTATAAATTTTATAGAACTTTTATGGGTGAAATATATATGAGCATCTTGTATTTAAACTTAATTACATAATTTATTTAAATTAAAAATTTTCTATATAAATTTTGTTTGGTCTGACGAATATAACGAAATTTATAAAAGTGTACTTATACCCATGACAGTTGTATGAGTATTAAATTGAATATATAATCAAAATTACCCAATCATCCTTATAGTTTATAAATTTTTGGAAAACGATTCCTATAAATTATGAATTTAACAACAAATCAAAAATAATTTTAAAATGACCTAACAAAATCTTAAACGGAATTCAGGGGCACAAACGATTCTCAAAATTATGGGCTAAAATATAATTTGTAAATTCAGATAGATTGCATTGTAAATTAAACTTAAATGTGGGCTGTAGGGTAGTCCAGTGTAATTATTTCACAATTTAAGATATTACCAAATACCAACCAAAAATAAATTTAAATGTAAGGTAGTTAGGCGTAATTTTAATTTTAGATAAATTGTATAACAATTAGATGGTGTTTTGGGATCACATTGCAAATAATAAGATATTACCGACCAAAACTGCAATTTCCAACCTGAAACCAAAGCACACTCCTGTCCTTTTTTGGACCGTTTTGCAGAATTTTCTCACTTTCATCGTGGCGCAATTTCAAAGGCCCGCCCCAACAATTAAGAAAGCTGCATCAGCTACGATCCACAATAGGAAAACCAACCAGACTTGAAGAAATTTCTTCAAAAGTTTCGTCGAAGTTGGTTTTCTCTATCATTTTTTTGCTATTTACTTAATTGTGGTTCTCCGAGTTTTGGGTTTTATAAACATTATTGCGCTGTAATTGTCATTTTTTTTGTTTTTCTTGATTCTTTCCAAGTTTCTCTGTTCCTCGCAAAAACCCAAGTTCCAGAATTCAGACTTTGAGTGCTATGCAATACGTTTGATATGATCTGACAAGTATATACTGCTTTTGTTACAAATTCAAGAATTCTTGGTAGTTGACTGTGATACTGAAATCCTTTGATGCATTTGGTTATGATTTAATGGAAACTTGGTGAATTTCCTTGAATGGATTTTGACATCCTGTATTTCTGGAATTATGTAGTAGAACAAGCCCACTTCATAATATTGGATCTGTATTATTCAAGACAAGAATCAACGCCATATAAAGTTTAAACATTAGAAATTCAGCCAAGAACAGGCTTTTTGTTGTGGAGGAAATAAATAAATTATTTTCCTCGTGTTTTTCAACTGCTTAATCGTTTAGACGAAAACGATGAAAGAGCCATGTGGCTGTGCCACTGTATGAAATATTGAATTTTTTTTCAGAATTTAGCAAATTTATTCATGTCACAATTTGATTGCTCAAGTTCAATATGTTTCTTTGGATGAACTAAATTGTGTTTGAATTAACTCTTATGTACACTTTGCTCACAGAAATGATTGCTCAGATAGCAGTTGGAGTAGTGGTAGGTGTTCTTGGATATGCTTATGTTGCAATAAAGCCTCCGGCTCCGAAAATATGCGGCTCTCCTGGTGGTCCTCCGGTGACTTCACCAAGAGTCAAGCTTGACGATGGGAGGCATTTGTCCTATAAGGAGAAGGGTGTTCCAAAGGAAGATGCCAAATACAAGATTATCGTTTCTCATGGTTTTTGTGACTCTAAGGACTTCCATCTTCCTCTTTCTGAGGTAAGATGAATTTAATCATGCTCGTGCTGGTACCATGTGTCGTTACTGTTAATTGTCTTGATATGGGAACTGATTTTGAGTTCATTTGATCTTTGGATATATATCCTTTAGGATTATGCGTCGACTTTGGCCTTTTAGTTTCATGTTTTCACCTTTTCCCCCTAAACGGCCAAGGTTTTGCAGGCTTCACTACATAGGCAAGTGATTTCTAGATTTTTTAACATGTACTCGTGCATAGAAAGTTGTTTGTTGTGAAATGTACTTAAAATTGATGAGTTGCTCGGTCAGAAAGGATCATATTCAAGTTTCCGGTGAAAGAGGTATGGGAAAATGAGTTGTCTTTGGGAAAAATATTTGAGATTCAAGATAAATTACAATCACTTTGACCCTTTTTTTAGCTGGACTCTACTCTGTGTTTGGTTCAAGGAAATTGAAAGGGGAAATAAGAGAAAATGGTAAAGAAAGGAGTTTTGTGTGTTTGGGAAAAAAAAAAGGTACAGAAAAATTAACTTCAAAGTTGTTCTTCCAATTTGGCGAGGAAACCAAAGGAAAATGCCCTCCCACTCCAATCCATTTGGAACTTTCACTCGTTCGCACACTGTCAAGTTTCTCTGCTACACCTCAATTTCACTGTCTTCTCTATTTTCTCTGCCTATCTCTAATCTCTCAAGCACGTTTTCGTGTACTTCTTCATTTCCTCTAAGAACAACCTAACAAAGAAGTCATGGTAAAGTAGTTAACTCACCAATTTCCCTACTAACAAACAAGACTAGAACTTTAGATTTCTTTCGTTTTCTTTTCCTATTCTTATCATTTTCCTTTTTCATCAAAATTCTTCGAACCAAACAGAATGCGCAGGCTGTGTTTGCAAACTCCTAAGAAATAGTATTTTCCTGCTTCTAGCTTGAGAGAAGCATAGATAGAGTGTATTATTATCGTATTGTTTTTGCTTTTATAAAAAGCTAGGAACATCTTTGAGGTGCTATTTTTAGATTCTAGGGCCATTTTTGTATTATGTGAAAGTTCTTTTCCTTCTGCTTTGTTCTCCAGACACTTGGAGCTTTTACAATTTCAACGTTTTTAGGTATTACTTCTCCGGTTTAAAGAAAAGAATCAATTTTTACACACTCTCAAACACCATGATTTTTCGTGTGCATCACGTATATTTTTCTAATTTATTTGTTTGTTAGGAACTAATAAATGAATATGGTGTGTATATCCTGTCATTCGACCGTGCTGGTTATGGAGAAAGTGATCCCAATCCGTCAAGATCAGTGAAAAGCGATGCATTTGATATTCAAGAATTGGCTGACAAATTGCAACTTGGGTCAAAATTTTATTTGATCGGCATTTCTATGGGAGCTTATCCAGCTTACGGCTGCTTAAAGTACTTCCCACATAGGTACACTTCCAAGAATACTCGACTCCAAATATTGTGCTTTTCCTCATTCATTGTGGAGTTGAATACATCCAATCCCTTGCGTTACTGATAATTAGCGCCGATGTTTAGTCTTTTTGATATATCGTATGTCAGGGATTTCGGTGCTAATTTTTAAAAAAATATGACATGCTAACTTAATCATATAAAAATGGGGATGAGAAAGTCACTTATAAGTCAAAAACTCACAAAAGCATACATAAAAGTGAGTGAAATAAGCTCAATACATGAATGTCTTTCACTGCACATTCTATAGTTGTATAGGCTGTGGTTGCTAACTTTGTTTTCTGCAGCGTCTCGAGTGAAATTTAGAAACTTCACAATGGAATTGGCTGTGAAATTCCTATTATTGTGTCTTAACATCTAAAATGCTTTCTTCATCTTTTTCATTCTTAAAGGTTATCTGGAGTTGCACTAGTCGTTCCCTTTGTTAACTATTGGTGGCGGTGTTTTCCATCCAATTTATCAATGGCGGCCTTGGGAACACTTCCTGTTTCCGACCAAAGGACACTTCGTATCGCACACTACGCCCCGTGGCTAATGAATTGGTGGATGAATCAAAAATGGATCCCATCTTTAAGTGTCTTGCGAGGAAAACTTGATGTTTTTAGCCCAGCGGACATTGAGATCTTAAAGCAGTCATCCGAAGCTCCAAAGGAGGGTGAGGTAAATTATTTATTTTTTCCAAAATAAGTGTGGTTCTGTATTTCCTCAGCAACGCGCAACATTTAAAAAAGATTGAAAATTATTAGTTAACACAACCCTCCCCTGTAAATATATGTATAATTACACAAATCTCCCGCTGCACATATCTCCACCTTTACCTGTTTTTGTTGATTGTTTCACATTGTTACACGATGTTATAATTTCATTTCTTGTGAACTTTTCAAATTTTTATTGTATGTATGTCTGTATGTATGATATCATCCAACATTCTTGATTTTGTTTCATGTTTCAATTTTGATTAAAATCAAGCAAGATGTCGATTTTTGTAATTTTTGCAAATGAGGGAATTTTGTGTAATTACTCATAGTTATGGGGGAGATTGGTGTAATTTGACCCTTCTTAGTTGATGTACTTCCCAAAATTTGATTTGATTGTTTTTTCCAGGAGAAGGTACGGCAGCAAGGCGATCATGAGTGTTTACATCGGGATTTAATGGCGGGTTTTGGGAAATGGGAATTTGAGCCTACGGACATCGATAATCCTTTCCCTAACAAAGAAGGCTTTGTTCATATTTGGCACGGTTGTGAAGACAAGTATATACCACGCTCAATGAATCTACATTTGTCACAAAAACTTCCATGGATTCAGTATCACGAGATCCCTGATGCCGGGCATTTGTTGATCTACAACCGCGGTCATTGTGAAACCATTTTCAAGGCACTTTTGTCGCCATGATATATCATAAGCAAAGATTCAAAGATACCGAATAACACCTAGTGTTATTCAAACACCAAACGCTGAGGATCAAACCATGTCAACAGTAAGTTCCATGTCGTAGATATAGAAACAATGCTCATCATATTACAAGTGTTTTTCAATTCGACATTATGGTTAAGAATACTTGGTTTAAAGGTTGTATTTTTCAATTTTCCGACTCCGTTCCTTCTTCCCAATTATGTCATTAATGAACTTAAACGTTTTGAATATATCCGGAGAATATTAGAATTTTTTTAGACTTGTATAGAAGGTTGAATTTATTGATTGCAAAAGCTTGGAAATAACTCTGTCGCGTATGCATTTTCTTTTTCTTGTTTTTGCCAAGACTTTTATGAATACACTATTTATAGATTAAGAAATCAAATCCAAAAATTAAAACAAGACAAAAATCAGAAAATTAAAGGAATAAATGCATGGGAAAGTTGCAATTTCGGATGCGAATGACCTATACAATTAGTCTTAAATTGAATAAGAGTAGAAATATATATATAACATAAAAACTTCACTCCCACGAGGAATACTAAAATAAACTCCAAAGCATATTACAATAGTCATACAACTCTTTATAAAGTTTAAGAAAGTCAAGTACAAAAACTATGTGGACAAACTTAAGAAAGTCTAAGAAAATATAACACCAAAAGCAATAATGTCGTTGTCCATATCTTAAGCAGCATATTTTGATCCATGTTCTTTGGTACAAACCACAACCGACGTATTCCAACAAAATGTCCACATTCATATTGGCAAATTTCCACCAATTCTCCTTATGTTTGGACCGCATTACATCGAGAAACAACCAAACTAGTAGAATTGCCATGTTCCACGTAGATGCAAGAAGTCACTCCACAATCTACCCATTCAGACTTCATAGTAAGAGAAATGGATCACTTGGGTGACTGAAATTTAGATTTGTTTGAAATAAAAGATCCTGGAAAAGATTTTTCTCTATTCGAATCTCGCATCTTTTTGTAATTGACCGTCCAAAAAAAAAAAATGGTTGCACAACATTCACTGTTTAAAAACGTGACATGCATCAATTGCATTTTCACCGAAACCAAAAAATAAATAAAATTAAACAGCCGCATATTATAAATACAAAGATTTAATGAGAGTAATGAAAGTGTAAGGGGATAGTAAATTACAAAAAGACAAAGTTTACATGACAAAAAAAATCTTTTCCCCTAAAAATCTCAAAACTTCGTAAAATTTGATAAGGTAATTGTTGGTTAATAGGCAATATAACAACAGTATCGCTATTAATTTCCAACCCTCATAGCCAACCGACCAAGTAAGCTGTTTCTTATGGGACTGTATTTACAGTTGATGCGAAATGGTGAAAAAACTGTCAATACAGCTATAGCCAAAATGTAGCAAATCATGCTTACAACAAACTCGTATGTACACATCAAAGACATGACAATTATCCTCAGTTGTCACCGATCATAACCTCTCGATCTAAAACCAAATCCATGAATTACCTAAAACCAAGAAAACATATCATTGAAACTAAAATCAGTTTTACCTGACACTTGAATCCCAACCATTTTCCCAATCACCATTCCAGCACCACCAAAATTTCAATGTCAGAAACATTTCCCTACAAATTCCTCAATGTCTGAGTGAACACAGCTGCAAACGCATCCAACTTCCTTTTTGGCCTCGACAAGGTAAACTCCAACCCCCCTTCACAGTCCCTCGACTTACACAGCGACATCGACGTATCCCTATCAATCGAAGCCGACTCAAACTTCCTCGGCCGCCCCCAGCCGTAGTCCGCATCATACAGATCAAACCTCGGCGACCCCGCCACCCCAAACAGCCGCTTTTTAATCAGTTTCCCAAAATCCCGCGGCCATTCCTCCGCCCCATCAAGAATGCCCTTCTCATTGTACACCGTCCTCTGTATCGCCAACCCCAAACTCTCCGCCGCCACCACGAATCCATCTTTCCCCGTCAACAACCCGTGCGTCGACTCCGCCTTTACAAACGCCAGACAATTACCAAAATAAGTCGCCGGCAATGGCGGATTCAGCCGTCCACGGCAGTCAGCGGCGAAGCAGAAATACTCCGGCTCGTCGTCCGGGACATTTTCCGGCACCGCCTTCACGAGGCACATCCAAACCAAAGCGCATGTGACCGTGAACGCCGTGATGTGCATCTCCGGCCGCCGCGCGAGGAGGAAGGATTTGATCATCTCGACATCGTCGCGGCGGATGACGAAAGTGGCACGGACTTTATTGAGGGGGAATGAAATGGGTTTCGGCTCGAGGGGGTGAGATCTCGATCTCTTCACCAAATCCCAGTATTTGGAATCCAACCCATCCGGGTCCTCCACGGCGGTTCTGTCAAAGAACGGCAGCGATTTCTCGTCGATCAACTTCGCGTCGCCGCCGAATCGGTTGACGGAGGCCCAGGCCTTGATGAATCGGACGATGGTGCTGGCATCGCCGATGGCGTGGTGGTTGGTGAAACCCAAACAGAGACCACTTTCAGGGAAGAGGGTTACCTGGAGGGCCAAAACAGGGAGCGCCACCGCGTCGGGGGAGTGTTTCGCCGGCGGGAGCTGGGGGACGCAGGCGTAGAACTCGTCGGCTACGCGGGGGTGGTTGCCGGTGAGGTGCTTGAAGTCTTTATTGCACTCGGCGATGGTGAGATTGACGGAGTCGCCGGCGGCGTAGCGGGAGAAGGGTCTGGCGGCGGAGTCGATTGGGTGGATGATGTTGCCGGCGAGGGGGAGGAAGTGGTTGAGGGTGCGGCGGAGGGATTGTTTGAGGGAGGGGACGACGGTGTCGAGGAAATGGGATTTGGAGCAGGGTAAATCGAAGAAGAGGAGGCGCTGGACGGGGTGGAAATAGAGCCAGGTTATGTCGAAGTGGAGGAGGGGGAGGGTGAGCTCCGCCACCGT
>JBBMKE010000011.1:9565926-9577504 GCA_037834125.1 Lippia alba | reverse complement strand
TGCCAGAGGAAACTAACAATATTGACAAAGAGTCTAGTAAAGATGAATCATTATCTGCAAATGCGAAGGTATGTTGAGTAATAATTTCAAGCATGCACTTCATTATATCAATGAATGTTGTTTATTTTCATGGATCATGACGCACTCAGGTTGATTATTTTTTAATTGGCTTGTGAATTTTGTTTCGCGGATTTATAAGTTAGATTGATATTTAACCACATAAAAACGAGGTGACAAATGAGATTGGTATTTAATCGCATAAAATTGAGGTATATCAAAGAAGTGAGAATATTTGGGCCAAAGCTATGTCAAATTAGTTGGAGTTGGCTGCTTTTGACACCCAATCATAGCAATCTGACGTTATTTTAGTTTAACAAGAAATTTTGTGTTTTATATAGTTATTATTTAGAAGAGAACTTTATACTTATTATTCTGGCCCAACTTCAATTTAAAATAAAATATAAAATATAAAAATGAAAATAAATAAATAAATAGTTTTCTTTCTTAGTTGTCCGACCCAATATAAAAAATATTTAGTACCAAAAAACAATTGTTGACTTATATTTCCCCGTTTCTCCTACAACAGGAATCATCAGATACTTCAGGTGTATCCCATAGTAAACCTGTTAACGAACAAACAAATCATGAAAATGAGACAAAACTAGGAGAAATTACCAATGACAAAAATTCTAGTGAAAAAGCATCTTCTCCTAACGACAAGGTATGTTATGTTATAGATTTCAAGCCCTTCATAATTATTATATTTTAGTACTTAAGAGTTCGTCACACATACAAAATTAGGACGCAATCCTGAAATGTTGTTATTAGCATAAAAATACCATAAAAGTTGTGACTATTACGAGCGCATCCCTACACGATAGCTCTTTCGCACGATCATAGAAACTTAAAAAATCGTGTCATAATTTCTAATACCTAATTAATTATTTAGAACCATAATTCCACCTTTAACAACAGGACTCATATGAACGTGCAACGCCCGCTAGTGAAGCTGTCAACGAAGAAAAGATTCATGACAACGAAACGAAACAAGGAGAAGTTAGCAGTGGCAATGGTGAAGCACCAACGAAGTTATTGAAACCAACAGAGGAAACTAGCACCAGCTCCTCCAATAACCATGGCAAAGTTTCTACAGAAACTTCATCAGTATCTACCAACCAAAAGGCATGTTATATATTGCTAGTTAACTCCACATACACCCCTGTATTAGACATACATATCACAAAAAACTCTATGTTACAAAAATTAGTTAATAAAACTCTGTGTTAGCACGCAATATGCACATCACCCCAAGATTATTTGTTAGTGTTTTAAAAGTGTTCTCCGAAAAAAAAAAAGTGTATTATGTTATTATTATTGTTGTTGCTAATTACCAATAATCAAAACTTTATTACAAATATTATGACAATTAAATTTGTGATAAATACAGTAACAACAGTTATTCCCTGACCAAAAATAAATAAATTATTAACTCATATTGCACTTCATGCAGCAAGAATCGCCTGAACCTTCAAATGTGGTAGCTACTGAAGCTGTTATAAAGCAAAAAGTTGATGGAAATGAAAGCAAACAAGGAGAGTTTGCAAATGGAAGCTCCTCCATTAATGGTGACAAAGTTTCTAGTGAAAAATTATCACCATCTATTGATCAGAAGGTATTTAATATATTTCAAACCCTTTAGATTAATTTATCATTCCTTGTACATAATAAAAATATCCTTATTTTCCAAAACATATACTTGGTTGTTAATTTTAATTGATTTGTGATTTTTATTTTTAAATAATTGAGGTTTTAGACTTTAGTCAAGTCTTCATCAATTGTACAAATACTTTCTTCATTTTCTTCAAATGTCCAACTTGGATGCAATAGACCTCCTTGTTAAGTTATTATGACAATATAATTTGTGTATTTGTCGCAAGCGGTGGAGTCATGAGCCACGGGGTCTCGTAACTCTTTTACTTCAAATTTACATCTATATTTTGAGTATATGTATAGTATTAGTCGTGAAGTTCATACGGATTTCAACTGCTCGTAATCCCCCTGAATTCAAAATGACCACGTATATGTTGTATATAGTTTGATTATCAATAGGTTGTCCTCTAATTCTTGGGTGGTTCTGATTCCACCTCTCATTATCAGTAGTTTTATTTTCAGTACTTATGTAGCAATACGCGTGATTAATATAGTGTTCTCTTGGGCTAATATATCTATTTTGTTCCATTTTCAAACATTTATATTGACAATTATAGTTGAGATAATTATTGACTTGTAGTTGCACCTTGAACGTACAGCAAGAATCATCCATTGCCAAACATGAAAATGGAACAAAACCAGGAGAAGTTGACAGTGGTAGCTCAAAAATTAGTCATGAAGAACATCCAAAGCCAACAACAGAAACCAGCACAGGCTCTTCGAACAACAATATTGACAAAGTTTCTAGTGATCAAAAGGTATAGTACATATGATTTATCATCTCATAGAATTTGTTGATATTATCATGAATTATTTATAGACTTTATTATTAATTTTTTGACTCGTGAAATCTTGTTCCTAGTTTTATGTACTATCTTGGGCCATTTAGATCAATTGCATCCCTAAGGTTAGGTACTTTATTGTTAGTTGATATAATTCGCCCTAATAACTTTTGGAGTGATATAAATACTTTCTTTTATTATACGTTTTGTAAGTAACAACTTAGAGTGTAAAGCAGTCGAGTCAAGCCCTATTTGAACGAAAGTTTTGGGTTGGGTACCATGTCAAAGTACATATTTACGCTTATGCAAATATGTTTAAAACTATATATATATATATATATATATTTTGGCTAGGGTTGAGTATAATTTTGTCTTAATTAATTTCAAATTTCTCAAAGCCTATGGGAAATTTATGTAATTATTACAAACTTCAACATACAAATATTGACCTAAAGTAATTGCCCGTCCTAAATCAGGAACCATTTGTACATTCAAATAGTACAACTCATGAATCTACAAAAGAAGAGAAGATTCATGAAAATGGAGCAAATTCTGGCGAACGGAAACCTGCAGAGCCGATGAAGACAACCGAGGAAACAAGCACCAGCTCCTTCAACAACGATGATGCAAATTCCAGTAAAAAATCATCACAATCTACTGATCAAGAGGTATGTTAATATTATAAACGTAATTAATTGCATTATTATCCCGTAACTTCACCTATTTTCTGCTTTGGTCCCAAAATGACAATTAAGTGACGAACTCTTATATATTTCAAATTAATGTTTTTGGTAGCCATTTTGTATTTCCTTTGGTTTCGTTTTCTATTTTAGTGAAAGGTCACTTCTTTATTTCTTGGTTATTTATTTTCTCACAAATAATATTGTGACATTTTAATTGTTACAACAAAACCTATGAAATTATGTACTATCCTAGAAAGCCTTCCAACCACTATGAGTATTCGGGGCCCGATCTAGTACGTAAAATAATTATTTTTCTCCAATTGATAAATTTTGGATTTTGCACAAAAAAACGCACGTCATAAAAAGCTTGATGAAATTTTCTCTTTACTGGATTCTTTTTTCTTTTTAACTCTAATTTATATTTTGAGTTCTCAATTTTGTAGTTTTTTTTTTAAATACAAATCACATGTTTGTTTCCGTAAAACATATAGAGTATTGGATATCATTTAAAAAATTAAATTACAAATTTACTTTATATCTATCAATATATATAAATTTATTACATACAGACCCAATATGTGGATTACTTTATATTTTGATGGTTCGAATCGACTCTTACATAAACAAATTTTTATCTATATGATCATACATAGGTACCGGCGAAGCAGGACGAGAAGGTTGCCGTAGAAGCAATACAGAATAATGGTACTAAATCAACTAAGGAAGGTGATCAAAGGGAAAACTCAAACTTACACAAAGACACAGGGCAGCAACGTTGTTCAGATAAGCCCACAAATAATCAAGAAACAGTACTAGTTGAAGACGGTGACAAGAAGAACCAACATGATACAAAAGGGAAGGAAGATGGTGAAAAGAAGTAGCTGATTAGATGTACCAAAGATATGTAAGTTTATTGCAACATAGTACTTAAGGACTTAGGAAGACTGGCTGCAGGAGAAAAAGGAAAAAGATAACTTGGATAGATCAAAATGATGGATATACAAGCTTTGTGAATATCTTTGTGAAGGGTAACATGAATGTAAATTTGTTGTAGAGTATCTCAATTAGAAAATTGTTGTGTTTGGAACCTAATTTGAGTTGCTATTGTAGAGATACATCGGAAGTGTTTGGGCATCGATTTTGTTTTTAAAAAATATGCTCTTTTTCGTGTTGAATAGTAACCTTTTTTGGAACGAAATATTTGTCATTTTTTAAAAGGCAACGATTTGTCCGTCTTCAAGTTGAATTATAGGGCTAATTTTCGTTACTTCCTCATCTTTTGGGGCGATTGTGAATTTAGCCGTAACTTTTGATTTTGTGCAACCGTCAGTATGCCGCCCAACGTTTTCAAAATGCTACACTATCTTTCTTTTATTAATTTAGGCGGATTTTTTAAGGAATGTTTCGATCATTATATAATTTTTTATTAAATATTTTAATTTTTTTCTTTTTTCTTTTTTTTCCCCTTCAAATTTCATCTTCTTCCGCCCTTCTCTCTCTTACCTTCTTTCTCATTTCTTCAATCAAACCAAGAATTATATTTATTTTTGGATTAATTACACTTGACCCCCAAATTAAATAGAGTAATTATAATTGGTACCCCATTTTTAAATATAATTATAGACATCATCTCTTCGAAGTTTGTTTATTACACTTAACCCTCCAAAATGGCTAAAAATTTGGTGACATCAGCAAAAATATTTGTAAAAGTACAAAATTAACCATGTTGACTTTGGTCAAATATTTATGTCATGTCTTTAAGTTTCATTGTAATTTAGTAAATAAAAATGAGGGTTATGTGTACTTTTTTATTTTAAATTTTCAGTTAAAATTTTGAATTGAAATTAGTTGTTGCAGCAGCTAATTTCAACTCAAAAATCTAATTGAAAAGTAATAGTAAATAATTACGACGGGGCATGAAAATAGCCGTTGCAACAACTAATTTCAACTAAAAATCTAATTAAAATTTTAAGATAAAAATTACACATAGCTCCCATTTTAATTTATTAAATTACAATGAATTTCCAAGAGCATGATACAAAAATTTGACCAAAGTCAACAAGGTTAATTTCGGACTTTTACAAATAATTTTACCGACGTCTTTAATTTTAGCGATTTTGAGGGTAAAGTATAATAAACTAACTCCAGAAGGATAATGTTTGTAATTATATTTAAAAGTGGGTATCAACTATAATTATTCAATCTAATTTTTTAATTAGGGGTAATTAACCCTTTATTTTATTATGAAGTTGACCCTAGACCTATCCTAAGTTTAAGACGTAGGTGGAGCAAGTCATACATTTGAATAATTTTAAATATAGATGTAATACTATTCATCCCTATTATCGTGTCAAATAAATATTAGACTTCATAATTTAACCAAAGTTTTCATCCAACAACAACCATATCTGATTGAATTAAAATATGTAATGTATAAGTAAACTATTTGTGAAAGCGAAAAATGAAGGTGTAGGACCAGACCGGGACCTGCTCTATGTTGTCTTGAAACGCGATACCGTCCTTACAGAGTGACACCTTTTCAAGATCTGTAGTAGCAAAAGCTGTTGCTTTGTACTCCCTTCACTTGCAAGAACTTCACTCACTCTCTGGTATTTGCAGAAGGCCAAGAAAGGATGAGATTTTTCTCATATTTCAACAGGATTTTCGATGGGCATCCTGTTTCAGTTTCAGCCAAGCTTTTGGTTCTTTCTTCTATCAGGTTCCATTTTGTGCTCTTGATTACAGCCTTTTCGTCTTTCCCCTGCATTTTTGCCTTACAATTTACATATTTCTCTGGTTTTTTTTTTGTTGACTGCTTTAATGATGATGAATTTTTTCATCATTTAATTGAATATAAGTTCATTCAATTCGATTGCTACAGTTGTTTCTTGGGTTCTTTTCTTTTTGAAGCGGCATACAATCGTCAGTTCAATTTAAAAGCCAAAAAGTTGATTTATCACTTTTTGCTGTTTGCCTCTGGTAGATGGTGATGTAATGTTTAAAAAAATAAAAACATACTTGTTATCCCTTCTGTGTTCCAGCGGGGCAAATGGTAAGGCATCATTTTATTTTTGCTTATTTTGTATTTTCATTTGAACTCCGAGTAATTAAATTTTAGCAGTGTGTTGATCAGTTGCTGATTTTGTAATTAAATTTTGTATTCTCACAGTGTGCATATTTTGTATACAATGAGTAGAAATTGCTAATCAGTAAATGTCCTTAGGTGTGTGTTGAAAATGCAAAATTTTGTATTTTTCTGACAGTGTGATTTTATCCTTAGGATCTAAGTATAATGCCCTTAGTATTTCATGTATGTTGAAATTTCTATCCTTCTTATTCATACTTTTTTGCCATTGTGGGATTATATGGAATTGAACCTGGCTGTTTGCAGTGGTGGAGGCCTCATAGCGTATGCGGATTCTAGTTCAAACGCTGAAGATTCACGTATCGTACCGATTCAAAAGGAAACACAAAAGAAAAGGGTGGTAGTGCTTGGAACGGGATGGGCTGGTACTAGTTTCCTCAAGGATTTGGATATCTCATCTTATGATGTTCAGGTGGTTTCACCTCGAAATTACTTTGCATTCACACCTTTGTTGCCTAGTGTAACATGTGGAACCGTTGAGGCGCGTAGCATCGTAGAGCCAGTTCGCAATATTATAAAAAAGGTAGAATGTTTCTAAAATGAGGTTTTTCTTTCTGTATTTTGTAAGAGGATTGTTATTTGGATCTCTAAGTACCTTTTGCCTTCTCAGCTTTGTTGATAAGATTACACCTATTTGTATAGAACTTTTATTGACAAAGTTTCTATTCCATAAATATCACGACAGAGGAATGGAGAAATTGAGTTTTGGGAAGCAGAATGCCTCAAGCTTGATCCTGTAAACAAAAAGGTTTACTGTCGTTCGAACATCGAAGAAAATTTACCCGGAAACAATGAGTTCTCTTTAGAGTATGATTATTTAGTCATTGCCATTGGAGCGCAAGTGAATACATTTAACACTCCTGGTGTGTTTGAATATTGCCATTTTCTGAAGGTAAATTTCCTCATGCTCTTTTGTTAATTAAATTTACTGTAATCCTTCAGCTGATAGTGGTTTGATGCAGGAAGTAGAAGATGCTCAAAGGATCCGTAGGACAGTAATAGATTGTTTTGAAAAAGCTGTGCTTCCAGGGCTGACTGATGAAGAGCGTAGGATTAACCTCCATTTTGTTATAGTAGGAGGCGGCCCGACTGGTGTAGAATTCGCTGCAGAGCTTCACGATTTCATTCATGAAGACTTGGTCAAGATATATCCGTCGGTTAAAGATTTCATCAGGATATCAATCGTACAATCTGGTGATCATATCTTGAACACGTAAGTATATACATAGTGTACACTTTGTACGCTAGGTGATTCCAGATAGACCTGTCACCTGTGACATATAATCAGTAACCCTAACCTTGATTCCATTAGTGTCTTTTTGAAAGATTATGTCTTGCTTTACTTTCTGTGGTTAGTTATTTTGTATCATATGTATCCCGTTCATGGCGTGATATCTCAGGAAATATCTTTCGTTTGACAGAAACAGTTGGTTGTATCCTTAGGATCTTATTGATTATAGCCTCACCATGGGAAGCCAGTTTTCTCTCTGTCTACGTGTGTGACATATAGAGGTCATTTTTCTTTGCATTTACTTAAAATGAGGAATAAAGCAAAGTTGGAGATTAGTTGTTGATTTCAGTTTGATAATAATTAAGATGAATGGAGGGTCAATTGCTGATGTCAATTTGGTAATACTTGAAGATTAAACAGATAATTTAGTGCTCTAGGGTCCATACTTACCAGAGAAATTTATATTTCATTCTTCATATATTCTTCAAAGAGTTAAAGAAAGCGACCCAATGTTTACTAACTTAACAAGTTTCTCGAATAAATATCCATGTTTTTTTGTAGGTATGATGAAAGGATTAGCACTTTTGCTGAACAGAAATTTCAAAGAGATGGCATTGATCTTTTGACTGGGCACCGCGTCTTGAGTGTTTCAGACAGACTGATTAACATGAAAGCAAAATCTACTGGGCAAAACATTGTTGTACCCCATGGAATGGTAGTATGGTCAACCGGAGTTGGCACCCGTCCTGTTCTGAAGGATTTCATGGAAGAAGTAGGCCAGGTAAGGCTTTCGTTTATTTCTTTATGTTGTTTTATTCTTGCCGTCCGGTGCATGTCATGATGGCTGGTTTAGTACTTTTTAAAGGTACATTTGAGCTCGGTGATTATTGGCTTAATACTTAATTGCTGCTTTTGGATTATATTGGAAAAGCAAATTATTTTATGTAACTACTTTTAATTTTATGACAGTTCAAACTTTTGAGTTTAGATAATGATAATCTAGTGGTTATATATATACGACAAGGTCAGGCCAAATGACAGTTCTAAAATCTATCAACTTAAGCTCGAGTGATTATTATGGAATTTATTTATTTGCAGGGAAAAAGGCGAGTGCTGGCAACTGATGAGTGGTTACGAGTCAAGGGATGTGAGGATGTATATGCTCTCGGGGATTGTGCCACTATAGACCAGAAAAAAATCATGGTATTGTAAATAGCTTAACTAGCTTGGTAGGTGCCAGGGACAAGCTCAATTTCAGCAACATAGAAAGTTAAAACTTTTTACACCTCTTTTGATTTTATTAAGTACTTAGAAGATTCTCATCCGTTTATTTTTCAGGATGATATCTCAGCCATATTCGAAGCTGCTGACAAAGACAATTCTGGTACCTTAACTATTGAAGAATTCAAAGATGTGGTTGAAGATATTATAATACGATATCCGCAAGTGGAACTTTATCTGAAGAACAAGCATTTATTTGACGTAACTGACCTACTAAGAGGGGTTGACGGCAATGATAAGGAAGAAGTAGATGTCGAAGGGTTCAAGTTAGCGCTCTCCAGTGTAGATAAACAAATGAAGAGCCTCCCTGCTACTGCTCAAGTAAGCTTGCTTGTATTTTTACGTGTATTTGCAGTGCAGTGATAATTAATATTTTTTTTTCATGCATATTAGGTTGCGGCTCAACAAGGTGCATACCTTGCAAGGTGCTTCAACATACGGGAGAAATGTAAATCCGATCCTGAGGGTCCTCGCAAGTTCAGAAGTGGTGGTCGTCATGAATTTCTTCCTTTCAGGTAGAGGTTTTTTTTTTTTAAACTAAATGGAGTTCTCATTCGTTTTATTTCCCTTTTATATAAGCTTATGCCATTATGAAATAAATTGAAAAAGAGCTAATCATAAAGAAAATGATTTAAGTAGACGTATCTAGCTGTTAGATTGTGTCCATCACATAATATGTAGTATTGGAGCTAGGCCAAGAGAAGGTTCTGGATTTGATCTTATGACTAACCATTATGGAAAACACATTTCTATGGAAACTAACTAGAATTGTGTATTTCAGTTCAAATACTTCCTCATCAATGATAAATTCTAGTAGGAAAATGCGAAATCCATCCAGTAACTCAATTCTAGACTGTTAAGTTGATAAATTATGTCAAAGAGTACACTTACAAACGCACACGGACGCGCGCACACACAAGCAAACACAAATATAATATGTGTAAATTTCTGGAAGTTATGCCACAAAATTGTATGTGCGACAAAATAAATGACCAACTCTAGAACAGGCCCTTAGTTATAAAATCATGTTTTTCCTCTCATTTTACTGTTAAGACTCATGAATATGACCTGAATTCCTATCCCACGTTAATGCCAACTAAATTCCTCCAATGACCTCCAACTGTTGGTAGGCAAGATACCCTTCGGTTATCCAACTTGATCTGTTGTGCTCTTCTGCTTATCACATGACAAAGGATATAGTTGATAATTTGCATTTTGATGATGTTTATGGGGAGGGAGAACTGGAGATGTTTTTCTCAGATTTGTGAACCTTACGCTATGTTTGGTGTTAAGATTTTACCAAGTAAATGAAAAGAAACGACAATAAAATTAAAAAAAAAACATCAACTTGTCAGAGATTTTCAAAGACCTGTCCTCAATATTAGTAGAGATTTTCAAAGATCAAGTTCTTACTGTTAAAATTACCTACACTTAAAAATCCTGGTGTCATTTTGCTGTCACCGTAGATGTGCACTTATTATTAATGGTGATAATTTAGAGACATAGTGACCTAATAGTTATCTTGTTCGTTGATCTGCAGGTACCGGCATCTTGGGCAGTTTGCACCCCTGGGTGGGGAGCAGGCTGCAGCAGAACTACCAGGAGACTGGGTTTCGATGGGTCGCAGTACGCAATGGCTTTGGTACTCCATATATGCAAGGTCAGTAAAAAGTTCATATAAAGAGTTGACATACCATGATGGAGGATGTGGATACGCAACCGTGTATTAAACATTTGAAATGATCGATGTTGCAGTAAACAAGTTAGCTGGCGTACGAGATACCTAGTCGTTAGTGATTGGGCGAGGCGGTTCGTATTTGGACGAGATTCAAGTCGTATCTGAAGGATTATAGTTGAAGGGAAAAATAACAGGATTGATGTCTCTTGTATTTGCCTTTCTCTAATCTTTTGGCGTTGATGCATGCATTCATCGGTTGTGGATCCTGTGCAATTTTAAACTCTTATTGTTCACTGTGCAGAGCCCTTTCTGACTATGGTATCCATAGTTTGTAGGTTTGTCATTGTATTTGATTTAACTAGTAAATATAATGAGCTTTTTTTTTTTGACGCACACACTCCCAAGTGGCCACAGGAATTTGAATTTGGAATCTTTCCTTTAAGAAACAACCCTCCAATCACTTAGACCAAGTAAATATAATGAGCTTGATTACATATAGTTTATCTAAATAATAGAAAAAATAATTTTTTATTAAAGTCAAACTAATATTTGAATAGTAGGGGAATGATCTTATTCATATGCACTCACTTTTTTATATACTTTTTGATGTTTTGTTTGGATATGATTATTAGAACTCTTTTAATCTATCAGGTTGTTACGAATTTCGTTCGTGAATGACACGTGAAACAAATTCTAATTCAAGCCGGATTAGAAATACTCAAAATCAATTAGTCCTAACTCAGGTATTATAAAAGAAAGTCGGACACGGCTCCCAAGGTTTTTTTAATCCAAGTTTGAGCAATATAAACTTCTTTTTAAATTTTTTTTAAATGTTTGGGTTTATTTACAATGTCGTCCTAACTCGTGCTAGTATTTCCTAAATTTCCTTAGGAAGAAGTGCTTTAATCTATGTTGCATGGACACGGACATGGCGACACAGATACGAGACGACATGGATTTTTTCAAAATTTTAGGACACGACACGGCTCTGACACGGCTATATTTTATATAAATAAATATATTTTATATATAAATAAAAATATTTTATAAGTATAATCTACGTAACAT
>JBBMKE010000011.1:9524038-9545715 GCA_037834125.1 Lippia alba | reverse complement strand
TTCACTATCTAAATTTAGAGATATTAAGATTGAGTGCAAAGTACAATATGACTGGAATACTTTGATACCTGTGCACAAATGACTATGGTAATAAAAAAAAACACTTCCGAGACTCAAACAAATATATGAACTTAACGGTATGAGAATTTTAGCTCTTCATTACGTTGCTGTGCAACGGAACTAAAGAGCTCAAATGTCTCCAAGCGTTAGAATCTTCATTCCTTTAAATAGATGGCTCCAAAAGAGACTTGAGTCTGTCTTCAATTTGAATGTTTGAAAATCACACTGTACGAAATATATTTTGGGTACCGCTTCTTAAGTTTTTTTGTTTTTAAGAGGATCAATTCTTGTTCCCCAACTACTCCCGATAAAGATTCGAACCCATGACCTACCAATTCAAATGTGCAAATGCTTAACACTAAGTCATTTGCTCATCTTTGGGTACCGCTCCTTAGTTGTTGTTGTTTTTCTTTTTTTTTTAAATATAAAAAACGATTACATAAAGATGGTACAAGTTTCTATTCCTGAAGTCAACAGAGGTTGGTTCAATTAATTAATCGATTCATTTTTCAGGGCAAAGTCCTAGGTTCAAATCTTATTTGGATGTACGTGTGTAAAAAAAAAGGGATAAATACAGGCACCCCCCCCCCCCATCCTTTGGGAGGTTGTGTGTTTTGCCCCCTATTCTTCAAATCGGTGCATTTAACCCCCTCACCTTTGCAAAATGTAACACTTTACCCCTTTCCGGGTGGAATATTCCGCCGGAATGTACTCTGACTGTAGATTTTTCCTTAGTCACGGCGATTCAAGAGTCAAGACTACTATCATCGTGTTCCTCTCTCCATGACGAACAATACCCATACCCCATTCGACTCCATTGGCCATCAAAAGCGTCGGATTCACGTGTAAAGCTTCGCCAGTATGCACCATCTTTGACCGACGATTTCTCCTTTGTTGGTTGTCGGATTTTAATTTTATAACAATCATTGTGTTATTTATATCAATACCTTTAATTTGATGTATGGATTTGACATTAAAAATTACACCAAAAAACGTTCATAAATTCCGGCGGAATATTTCAAGAATATTCTGCCGGAAAGGGGCAAAGTGCATAAATTTTTAAAGGTGAGGGAGCAACTTATACCGATTTGAAGGTTGGGGGGCAAAATGCACAATTCCTAAAAGTTGGGGGTTGAGTGTATTTATCCCTAATTTCAGCTAGACAAGTAGGTACAACTTAAATAACTCAATTTTTCGCCTTGAATTCTCATTCATCCAGAATATTCACAAGTCAAAACTAATTGATGTACTCTCTGGGTTTCTCCTCGACATCTTCCTTGAGGGCGGCGAATCAATGTTAGGAACTTGTGCAAGATAGAAATGAATTCTAATACGGCACCCAATAAATCTCCTAAATCAGGCCCCACAACATGTTACCTTTTTCATTTGAAATTGGATCGCTTACGTAAGTAAATATGTCATCCTTTGTCTTTATCCCTCATTCTTAAATTTTGGATGAATTTCTGCAAGCCCCACTTGAGGGGATTATATATACAAGACTTTGGTCGATCTCTCTCATCAAGAGTTAGTTCAAATCAAACACAATCTCGTTTCATTTGTTTCTAAAATGGGAGAATTACATATTGTTTTTTTCCCATTGATGGCTCATGGACACATGATCCCAACGTTAGAGATGGCAAAGCTATTCCTCTCGAGAGGTCTGAAAACAACCATAATTACCACTGAAGAATTTTCCGACCCCGTAAAACGGGTCCGACGATCCGGACACGATATCGGCTTGAGCATCACAAGGTTCCCACCAGAAGGATCCTCGTTGCCCGACAATATTACAAGACTGGATCAACTAAGCACACCTGATTTAGTTCCAAAGTTCTGCGAGGCCCTGAGTTTGCTTAAAGAACCAGTTGAGAAACTCCTCTATGAATTGCACCCCAATTGTCTTGTTACCGATATGTTCTTACTGTGGACCGTAGACTCTGCAGCCAAATTCGGGATCCCGAGATTGGTTTTCCATGGAACCAGCTATTTCTCTCTATGTGCAACAGAGCAAATGCGTCTCCAGAAACCCTACGAGAACATCTCGTCTGATTCTGAGCCCGTTATTCTCCGCAATCTTCCACATGAGGTGAGTTTTGTTAGGACACAAGTGCCTGACTATGCATTGAAGGACCAAAATAGTGTTTTTGCGGAGTTCCGGGAGCAAATGATGGAATCCGTGGGGAGAAGCTATGGAGTTGTTGTAAACAGTTTCTACGAGCTTGAGTCGGCTTATGCCGATCACTATAGGACTGTGTTAGGGAGAAAGGCGTGGCATATAGGCCCGCTTTTGTTGTGCGGCAATGGAGATGTCGAAGGAAAAGCACGGAGGGGGGAAGAATCGGCCATTGATGAACATGAATGCCTGGCCTGGCTCGACTCGAAGAGGGCCAATTCGGTTGTCTACGTGTGTTTCGGAAGCATAGCTTCCTTTACTCCGGCGCAGCTGCATGAAACAGCAGTCGGGCTGGAGGTCTCGGGCCAAGATTTCATTTGGGTCGTGAGGAAAGGGAAAAATGAAGAGTGGATGCCCCAAGGATTTGAGGAGAGAACCAAGGGCAGAGGACTCATCATAAGGGGATGGGCTCCACAATTGATGATTCTCGATCATCCAGCTACAGGGGCTTTCGTGACTCACTGCGGATGGAACTCGACTCTAGAAGGAATTTGTGCCGGTGTGCCTATGGTCACGTGGCCTGTCTTCGCAGAGCAGTTCTATAACGAAAAGTTGGTGACGGAAATCTTGAATATTGGAGTTTCGGTCGGCAATAAGACGTGGAAGAGAGTCGGAAGCGAAGGGGTGCCTAGTGAGGCTGTGACCAAGGCCGTGAGGAGCATTTTATTGGGAGAAGAAGCCTCGGAAATAAGAAACCGAGCTAGACACTACAAGGAAATGTCAAGAAAGGCTGTTGAAGAAGGTGGATCATCTTATACTAGTTTGAGTGCTTTGATAAAAGAATTGAGCACCTATCGTCCTCCACAAGAACAAAATACGAATTAGTGAACTCGGGCCATTTTGTTAAGTCATTTTGGGTTAATTTTATGTTTTTGAAAGTCAAAATGATAACATTTGTTTCGTTATTCGCAACAGTGTAACTATAACATAGCCTGTTTTGTGTAAATGTAAATGGGCTCTAAATGTTCTGTTCATATGCTATTCCCTTAAATTAGGTACTGTTATTAAGCCTTTACAATCTATAATTTTCTTAAATTACAAGTTGTAATCAAGCGTGATTGCATTTCAGCATTTGTAATGGCATTTGTAATGGGAGAAAGTTTGAAAGCTGAAAAGCAATGTTGGAAAAGGGGAAAAGCATATTGTTGGAAATTTTATTATTAAAAAAAAAAAAGGAAGGGATCGGGCTCCAATTTTTTCCTCCCCGAACCCGAATTCCCCCAGCCCGAATTTCCAGAATCCCGATTTCCCCGTCCCGCGCCCGCCCCTAATTGTTACCATAAAAATCCTATCAATAAATCTCAACCTTCAACTAAAAATGATGCCCAAACAAAACCTTCAATTCGTAAGAAAATTAGTTTGGCTACTGATTTCCAATGATGCTTTTACTTGTAGCGTGTGTTTACTTTTCATGTAATGATAATGCATGTAAGGACAATAAATATTTGGGGAGAATTATATTTAACTATCATGTATTTAGGTCTAATTACAAAGCAATCCATTATTATCAGGAAATTATATTTTAGTCCTTATAAATCTTGTTTGATTTGAGATCCCCTAACGGAATTTATAAAAGTACACTCATACCCCTAACGATTTCATGAGTGTTATATTGAATATATAACCAAAATTACAAAAACATTCCTAAAGTTTACAAAAGTAACAAAACGATATCTACAAAATATAACTTTAATAATAAATTAGGGGTATTTTTGGAATGACATAACGAAATCTTAGGGACTACAAATGATTCTCAAAAGTTAGGGACTAATTTATAATTTCCTGAAAATCGTGAATTAAGTTGTAATTAGGCCTAAATGCAGGGTAGTCACATGTGATAATAAACATACCTATGTTTATTGATCATGTTAGCATATGTCATTTTTTTATATGATTTACTGTTTACTTTTACAAGTAATTAATGTATGATAGAAATAAATTACCCATTTACCTTGATTATTTTTTATGCTCAACTCCCACAAAATCTCAACGGCATAAAACAAAATATAGGTTTCAGATTTTTGACTACTTTTCCTACGTTATAATTTCATGCTACACCATTAATATTTTATCAAGTCCATCTATAATATATATATATATATGATCCTATTTTCTCTCTCCAATTTAGCAATCAATTCTTTTTTCATTCTCTACTTCCAATTTCTACTTTTAGTTTTTCCAAGATTTAGATAACATATCACGAGTTCAAGAGTTGTGTTTTAGTGATTTTTTTCTAATTTATGTTTTCTCGGAATTTATGTTTTTGTAATTTTTTTATTTTTCTTTTAAATCTTCTTCTTTTATTGCTAAAAATTTGAGGATAAGAGAAAGAACAGAATTCTTCTTGTTATGAACTCTGCTAAAGAAAGAAGAAAAAAGAAAAAAAATAATTAATAAGTTATTTAGCGAGAAAAAAAATATTAATTAACATTAAAAGATAGAAGAATTCTGTACAATTCAGTTTTTTTATTTGTAATTTAACCGAGAAAAATATTCCAATAGATTTGAGAGTAATATTCCAATAGATTTGAGAATATGCAAGATACCGTATTAAATATTCCGTAGACTGGAAGTCGTCTCCTTTTCTCTTTACTTTGGTTTCCGGTGAGATCATATCTCGTTTGAGATCCGAATCTCTTTGAGTTCTTGATCTATGTTGTTTGCAGTTTATTTTTTTTTATTTGATTGTTCCTAGTAGTTTTTCTTTCGTATTTTTCTTTATTTGATTGTTCCTAGTAGTTTTTCTTTCGTATTTTTCTTTATTTGATTGCTCATGTGGTATAAGAGTAGTTTTTCTTTCGTATGAGAGCTGTTTTTCCCTCTCGAATGAGAGTTTTAATTTCTTTGAGTTCTTTATCTATGTTGTTTGCAGTTTATTTTTCTTTATTTGATTGTTTCTTTCGTATGAGAGTTGTTTTTCCCTCTTGAATGAGAGTTTTAATTTCTTTTTCTTTCGAGATCTCATGTTATTGCAGGTGGTTCTTCCGATGCTGAGAATCTAGTGGAGGAAAAAGTCGTTGGTGGTATTAAATCTAGTTTTGAGAATGCTTGTTTATGTTCTATTAGACGTGGAACAAATATGATTGCTCACAAATTTGTTAAAATTGCGGTCTTGAACCTGCGTTGCATTTGTTATTATTCCATTGTATGTTTTAATTTTGATTGATTCAATAGATTTCCCCTTCGGGGGTTTGTGTTTCAAAAAAATAAAATTAAATAGACTAGATTGAGTGACAAAGGAAGGAAGTGAAGATTTTCTCCAATCGATTTGAGAATCGAAGACTTCGTGGAGGAAAAAATAGATTTTAGTGACCATTCTTCAGTAAATTTTGAGAAAAAAATGGATATATTAGCAATTTTATGTACATGTTATAGTTCGTGTGATTTATTACACGCCTTTTTAGTGTGTGTGTATATCTCCATAAAACATACTACTCATATAGATCAGAACTTATCCTACAGACTTTGTTACATGCAACATAGTAAAAGTAAACACGAACTTAGAAATGAAGCGTTTGCCCCAACTGGCTGAAAAAAATCCACTTATATATGTCTCCCTTCAAGTATTTATAGTAGTTGGTATTTTTTTAAAATTAAGTGTAGCCCTACTATTAAAGGTGTGAATTGTCTAGGCTTTTAAAGTGCTTAATTCATATAAACTTGGGCTTTCTAAAGCCCAAGGTTCAACCCAATACAATTAAGCCCAAGACTCAACCGACAAGGCGAGATAGAGATAAAAGAAAGGAAATCTGCAGGATCGTAACAACACTGATCAGATAACTCCAATCATGATAATCTTTATGAAACGTGATAAGCAAAACCCTAAGTCCCGAATATTCTATATAAACAACACTTGAGATATGACGATCTAAGTTTTTTGGTCTGATCTCTTGATTAGTCTCTCTCAAACTCTGGCATACTAGATCCTTGAGGAGAGAGGGATTAATCTTTAAGGGTTTGAGCTAGAACGCAACATTGGCGCCGTCTGTGGGAAAGCCACACAAAAACTTCATGTTGTTGCCAGTGAGAAAGGACGAGCAAAAAAAATTCACGTTGTTGCCGGTGAGAATTGACCAACAAGAAAGCTTATGTTGTTGAGTCCTGGTGAGAACCGACACATCAACATTGACGAATCGACACTAAATAGTTTGCTGGTTCGGATGTGAAATTGCCGCCTGCACACGAGCAAGATAAGTTTATTCCATTATGTTTTTCGTTGATTATCTAGTATAAAGTCTTATAGCTTTTGATTGTATGGTTAGGCGTTGATCGCAAATAGATGATTAGAACAAGTTCCTTATCTGATTACTGGTCTTCCATTATTATTTTTCAGTTGAGACATGAAAATTCTTGTCCCTATGAAACAACAACCTGGGTGTGCAGGCATATGTTAGATATTCTTAATAATAGTTTGCTATTGAAAAAAAAAAAAAGAGAGAAAGAGAGTTCGTTGAATTTAGCATGGTATAGAGTGGAAAGAAATTTAGTCAGTTGTTGGTTTTGATCAGTTCTAAGTATAATTATGTGATGCATGGGACTTTAAATTCCCCTTCTTTTTTATGGATATCATTGTCAGTGAGCGGACAAGGTTGCTAAGACAACAAAAAGTACGAGAAGGATAATATGATTCCAACAAATCTTTGTCCTATAAAAAGATACGTATCTCCAACTTTATTTTCTTTGATTAGTTAGGCGATTTATAAGGATATATATATATAACAACCTAGGTGGAATTTTGCATGAATTTAGTTTGAAAATCTCCTCGCGTGAATTTAGTTTGGATTTCTGTGAAAATTAATCGTTGTTATTTATTTATATTTTTTTAGAAAATTATTCTGCAATTCAATATGTTATTTATTTATTTTCTTGTAGAAAAATATTCTGCGATTGACATTAATTCAACCAAAATACATTTTCTATCCTAAAAGTTTGTCAATTTTATTCTTCTTCCTAATTGTGGTTCATTGTTTGAATCTGATGATGCCAATTTGATTTTAACCATGATTGTTAATTTTGTTTGATCTAGCCAATGAAAAGGTAAAATAAAATAAAATAAAATAAAATAAGCTCGATTCTCGAAGGTCAAATCACGAACAACGTGTAACGAGGCCTAGCATTCATCCTCCCGCAGGAGAAGCCTGGATTGCTCTATGTATCCTTCTGACAAAAAGCAAGCGAACATGATCAATGTTGGAGTCGAAACAATAGAAGTTCGGTAATTTGAGGGGGTGGAGCAACAACAACAAATCACAAGAACAAGTATCTTTCTGACAAAAAGCAAGCGAACGTGATCAATGTTGGAGTCGAAATAATAGAAGTTCGGTAATTTGAGGGTGTGGAGCAACAACAACAAATCACAAGAACAAGATAAGCTCTTTAGTTCGATAAACTTTTTGATTAAATTTCTTGGTTTAGTGGAATTATAAAAATAAAAAGAAAATATTTACTTCTTTGCTTGTTTTTGTCTATGGTAATTCACCAAAGGGAAAATACTATAAGCTGAAAGTAATCATATTACAAAATTCAACAAATGAAACCAAGTTTATATTCTGTTATATGTTCTCTGTGGTTTTTAGGTGTTTTGCAACTTTTTCTACTCGTATAGGTTTGTTGTTCATAGTAAAGCTCTAATGTGATAATGTAGCACCCCGCACGTAAGGCACCACATTCCCCGCACTATGGTCCGACCCGAGTGACGAAATGGGAAAGTCCGCACCCGGATCAAACGATAGCGAACGGAAGACAAAACAAAACCTCCTAAGCTAGGCGGAACGTAGACCCCGTCAAATAAAACCAAGCATCAGAAAGCAAATAGCGGAAGACTTAAATTCAAACGCAAGCAAATTGGGCTCCTCAGGCCTCTTTTAAACTCAAAGCAAATCCCGGCAAGGGTAAATTAAACAGATTCATACATAGTAATTTGAATTCAGAAGGGGGGTCCAATTAAGCTTACAAACCAAATCAAAACAATACATATGCAAATGTAAAGACTCTCTAACTCGAACCGACTGACACAAAACTTGATAAGACTCCGCCTAGCTCCAAACTCCAAGCAGAACCTGCATTCTAAAAGATTGGGGAGGGAGAGGGTCGGTCTAATGGCTCGACTGAGTGAGGGGCTACCCACACACGCTACATATATATAGAGCAAAGCACATTGCAAGCACATGCATGGATCATGAACCCGGGGATAGTTTTTGCATACCAAAACGTTTTGCTCGTGATACATATGTATAGGAATTCAAATCAAAACAAAACAAATTTAAGCTCAAAGGATTCAAATTCTCAATTCGAAGGGATTCATTATCAAAGCATACTCAATTGATTCATATGGATTCAAATAGATTCAAATGGATTCAAATCATATTAAGGCATTCGTATTCAAAGGGATTCAAATTAATTCATATTCGAAGGATTCATATTCCAAGGATTCATATTCAAAGGATTAATATTTTATCTTATTTAGAAACCCATCCCCCATTTCACATCCCTTATCGAATCAAATCACACATTACTCGGCGGGTACGAGTAGATAAATCCCATCCCGGGCTTCTCAATGGAAACACACAAACCAAAGGATTCATATAAAGCACAAATACCACCTCCTTCGATGATGGAAGGGTTGCGCGACCCAAACCATTCAAATCAGTCGAGGGGAGCGCGCACACTCAACCCTCAGGTTCCCATTGTCCAACCAAACGTCCTGGGGGACTACGAGTTATTCCTTGATTCAAATACAAAATGGATGTGTGCACAAAGGTCATAACTGGCGACCCCGATGGTCGTCCCGGGTCTCTCTTACCCACACATCTTGGGCCCCAGATTGATTTAAAAGAGTCAAAAGATTCATACGATCCAAAAGATTCATATGGAAACATACCTAACCCGCTACTAATTCGATTCAAATCGAATATCCAAAGACACATACCTTGACCTTGCCACAACTACGCTTAACGTACCTCTCTGTGTCAAATCCATAATCAAATCCCAAAGCATGCATCTCCCGGCTCATAAGAGGCACACGGTTTGAAGTGTAGTTGAGCGATACCAAACATAACGAATTAAATCAAATCAAAGCATACACACAAAAGAGGCTATAGTTCGCATACAAGGCATACGAGCACAATTCATAGGGTTTAACTATAACCTAACCTCACCTTGTACCGAAGAAGCCAAAAGCAAACTCGTGATTCACCCCGGAACCAAAACGGACCACGAAACACCACCCCGGGTGTACGTAAGCCAACTGGAGACATAAACACAAAGCTTAGACTCAAGATGAACCATTTAGACGCTCGGCATATGCTTATGAATGCAAAGGTAGCATAACAATGCAACAACGAATGCGCTTAGGTCAAATAAAACACACTCAAGTTGTAACGAAGCATAAATCACATATTTCAGGGGGCTTATAACACAACTACATCATACAAGGGCATGGAAAACTCACATACAAGTCATGCAAACAAAGTACAAGGTTATCCAAGCACTTAAGAAATCACATCGTGCACATTCGATCACATCTAGCACGTTTCACATTCATATAAGCCACAAATTCAATGCAAAACTCTCATCACATTATCCATACTTATATCACATCCCAATCAAGCATTATCAAGACATACCACACCACATTAAGCATAAAAACAAGCACACATCACACCACAAAAAGCTAGGTAAAAGAAACGAATGAAACGGACGAACAAACGAAGAGAGCACAAAACTGTTCAAATCTGGGGGAGGTAACAACCGTTACCCCCACCCTTCAAAAAATAGGGTAACGGTCGTTACTTGGTACAGGGAATACCAGGTCAGCATTAACGGCCGTTACCAAAAACAAGAGGAAGAGGGGCTAACGCCCGTTACCCCGATCAGGGGTTCCAAAACCCGATTTTTGGCCTTGCCTCAGCCATGAAACCTCAACCAAGTTCCTCCCAACCCAAAACCACATGCTAAGGCGAGTTTATGCAATCAAATGCCAGGTTTTCAAGCCCTAATTCATGCTATAAACGAATCTATGTGTGGAAGAAATGAGATGGAATGCATTCATGACCAAAACCCCAATTTCTTGCAAAACCCAACAATGGCAACTCAACCAATGCTTAACCTCCAACAAAATTCATACCATATAAGTCATAAAGGATGCATAAGGATCATATAACACCAATCAATCTCAAGAAAAAGGCAAGAATTCAAGCAAACCCATCAAACCCTTCCTAAACATGCTTTTACCCAACCACAAGCCTCCCAACACAAAATCAAACAATTAAACACATAAAGAAGGTCACAAGAACAAAAGAAAACCAAAAATGATCTTACCTTGAAGTGAGGATGAGAGATGGAAGTGTCTTGAGCTTGGGGTGAGAGCAAAAATGGAGATTAGGGCTTGGAATTTCCTCTCCTCTCTTGAGCTCGGTTTTGCTGCAGCCAAAACCCTTATTTTCTTTGTCCAAAATGAAATGTAGGGCTGAGGGAATGAAGGTGAATTAAGTAAGGGTCATATGGGTCCAAGAAACACCCAATTTGGTCAAGGATTGGTCAAGATATGGCCAAAAGAGTGCAAGGGGTCCATTTGTGCATGAGGCTCGGTTTGGGCAAAATACGAAAGACCAAACGGGCTTAGAAAATTACAAAGTTGGGTTCTCTAGCTTCCTTTCTTCGTTGGGAGTCCAAATCCTCTTCCGAAATTCGAATTCGAATTCCCGGGCTCAAGTTATGCCTTCCGAAACAAGAGGTACACTAAAACTAGTTAGACCCTCATTCCCTATCCAAAGAGCGGTTCTTAAACCGTATTAAGCAAACTCTAAAGCATGAAACGAGCAATTAATCGCATGCACAAATCACGTAATTCATGCAAGACACTTAACAATTAATTTAAATGCGCACTTAGCCCTCTCGTGAGCGCGTACCTGTACGTGTGAGCGAGCGGGGTGTCACAAATAATTTCTTTTGGAAGGTTGTCGAACCATAGCTCGGAGCGAGCACGAAGATAATATATATATTTTTTTTGGATAATACTATCAGAGGTTTAGCTAAGAAGACATGATTGGGTCACATAAATTCTGTGGAATTAAAGATAAGTATTGGTTTATACCTCGTCAATTAATATCATATCTTACATGATTTACATTTTCAGATATTTTGAATAAAAATATGAGTTTTTGTTTGAAATTGTAATTATGTTCGGATATGTGTTATAAGATTTATGCTCGAATTTGTCAATAAATAAAAGTGTAAATAAAATTATGATAAAACTTGTTATGCTTCGGAACTCGATCGGCAACGGCGAGTATTTACTTCGGATCCCAATTGGCTAGGTCAAACACTTACTTCGAATCCCGAACAGTTAGGGCAAGTATGCTTCGGATCCCAATTGCTAGGGCAAGTAATACTTCGAATTTCAACAATCTAGGCAAGTATTTGTTTGGATGCCGACCCATAGGGCAAGTACTTGTTTTGGATCCCAACCCGTTAGGGCAAGCATTAGAGATTGTGATTTTGATACGTGTCGAACAAGAAAAATGGAAACTAAACTTTGATTGACAAGAAATCTTCAAATTGTTTAGAAAAATGATATTGAAATTATTTTACGGAAAGAACTGTAGAATCTTTGATTGATTTGAGTTTATGATATATATTTTGAATTTATCATTGACAGATGAACATGATATTGTTGGAAGGAGAGTTACATCAAACATGGATTGTCGAAGGAGAGTTGCATCAAACATGGACCTGGTGACGAGCTTAAAGAAGTGGTAACGAATTATTGGGTTGAACCTTCTATCAATCCCCTCTATTCTACGAACATAGCGGATTAGGGGGAGGAGTAGTGTTGGGGACATACCCTAAAGCCCAAGGTTCAACCCAATACAATCAAGCCCAAGACTCAACCGATAAGGTGAGATAGAGATAAAAGAAATCTGCAGGATCGTAACAACACTGATCGGATAACTCCAATCATGATAATCTTTATGAAACGGGATAAGCAGAACCCTAAGTCCCGAATATTCTATATAAACAACCCTTAAGATATAACGATCTAAGATTTTTGGTCTGATCTCCTGATTAGTCTCTCTCAAACTCTGGCTTACTTCAATAAGATCCTTGAGGAGAGAGGGATTAATCTTTAAGGGTTTGAGCTAGAATGCAACAAGGTTAGATATTAATAATTAGATAAAAGATCAGATTAGTAATAAAATTTATTTTTTTAAAATAATAACTACGATATAAAAAAATAAATATAATTACATAATATTTAATAAATAATTGTTATCTAATAGATTATTTGATAATTTTATTTATATTTATTTAAAATAGGTTAATTTAAATTTATTAATAAAAAATATATACTTTTAGAGTAAAAAATTCAAAATTTATTATTTCTTAAGTGATAAATATGTGAAAATTTTAATTTAACTCATTTTACTTCATATTATGTACTAGTAAATAATTTATTTAATTAAATATTATATGTAATATCGGATTTGGATTTGTAACTGATCGTATTTCTTAAATCCATATTCGCTTCATTTATTTTGGATAACGAATGTTTATAATCAGAAATAATCCATCGAATATTTTTATCGGACAAATATACTAAAATTCGGACCCGACCCAGTGACAGTCCTACTTACCTATCTAATTATTCCATGTAGAAAATCAACTGGAATCCGACTATGAAGACCAATTATTGCCCTCTAAGCCCATTAAGCCTATTAAACTTAAGTCTTACCCCAAAGAATAGTTTCGATATGTGGCCCTACAAACCCATTTCACTCGTGTAGATTTCGGTCCACGGATTAATTACTAAATACTATTAAAATCAAAGGCCCATCATTTGTTAGCCGTAATTGACGTATTTAACTAAAATGCTATTTTTAAAATTCATTCATTTAATTTTATGACGTCTAAACTATAGACAGCAAGTTACCAAATGCTTTGCCCTTTAAATATTATTAGGGTTTCCTTTGAATGTCAGATTTTCCTACATATCATAATAATATGTTGGGTCAATTTTTTATAATGATTAATTACCTTGTAATTCTTCCTTGATTTTTCTAAATGCCTATTATTCATTAATTATTTATTTTCCAGTCCCTTTTTTTTCCATTATTCTTCCATTTCCAGTGAAATTTCCTTGATCGGTTGACCCCATTAAGTGCATCCCACCTCGTTCCACGCTTTCCTGCTGTAACATAAATAAACAACACAAATAATTAGTAGGTATTAATATTTATTTATGAACAAATCAACAAAAATTAATTATAAAAAATAACACACTCAACACACGCATTCCACAATCCAGAAAAGGCAAAACAACCATACACACACTCAAAAACACAAATTGATTCAAAGTGTTCGACAATTTTGATTGAATCAAACTCATATCTAATTCGAACAAATTTCAATTTAATCCTGTGAGTATTAACAAAAACATGATGATCCAATGAAGGAATAGAGGTAAATGGTAATTAAAATAAACCACTCCACTTTCTCTAAGCTTTCTACAAATCTCAATTAGCTTTCGACATAATCGACAGCCGGCTCGGCCGCGGCTGGAAACCTCCACGGCGGCGCAAATTATGCGACGACGGCCGGATCAGCGCCGCCAGCGCTCTCTTCACCAGATCGCCTTCCACGGTTCCGATTCGCACCAGCGAATTCGTCATCGCCGATCTCCGCATATTCAATTGATGACTCGACCGAAACGACGCTCTCTGGTTATTGTTCCCGTACCTATTTTTGTGGAGGCTGCACCGGAAGGACCCTGGGTGGGACGTCGGAGAACACATGCACGTCCTCCTCGGACTCGGATTCAGCGATCGGCCGCCGCGATTCTGGTGGTGCGAGGCTTTGGAGGCCGGAAATCGAACGGATCTGCTCAAAGTGACCCGCGCGGGGCTGGTGGATCGGGTTACTACGTTTTCCGGCGGCGGCGTTGCGGCGGCGGAGGAAGGTTTTTCCATAAGCTGTGGTCTGGAGTGGGGGAAGAGTGGTTTGTTACGGAAAGGGGGAAAAGTAAGCGGCGTTTGTATGTCTATTTTGTCAAACGTGAAACCAGCTGAAGCGAGGTTTATATAGGGAGATGATGACGGCAGTGTGGTGATTGTAGCTGAATTTGGGGGTAATTTAGGGAGAGTGAATTATTAGGGCTTTTTCTTTTGGTTGGACTTTTAGCCCACAAAGGAATGGACAAGTGGAAGTTGAAAATTGAAATCAAATAATGATGTACCGAAAGATGCTTTTCTTGAGAAAAGAATTGTTTTCTATCATTATATTCTATGTACGTTGAATATTATTAAAAATCTTGTAAGATTAAATGCGAATATATAAAAAGTGACGTTCTATAATTTTATCATACATATAAAACATATAAAGTTGTGACTTGTGACAATAGAGAGATCAAATAGAGGATGTGATTGCGTGGAAGAGACTCATTCATCCTTAATAAAATGTTAGGGGTTCGAATCCTGATTTTGGATATGGAGCAGTTTTAAATCTCCTGACCAAATGTCCCACTAATCCAGTGAGGGGTCCTGACCAGATGTTCCACCATATGATGTGCCTATAGTCCAGTCCCACCAATCCAGCGAGGGGTCCTGACGAGATGTCTCACCCTATGAGTTGTCTACAATTCAGCGAGAGGACTAATCACTGTAGTCGACGGTGGATGTCATGGTATGAATTAAAAAAACTTGTTTCAAAATGATAAATGACTTCACATTGAATAGTAAGATGAAGCCTCTTATAGCTATGGTTTTTGTGTAATTCGGACATGATAAATCACTCTGATTGTAAAAATATAATAATATATATCCGGACTTTTTCTCTAAAGAAATTTCCATAAGTTAGATATGCGAATACCTTTGATTTTGAAAATTGAAATTGGAGTGCGAACTCTCTATCAATAATTTGTGGCACATAAAAACAATAGAGTAGAGGCACATTTATAATTGAATAAAAAAAAATCAAAAGCTGCATTATTGGAATATTAATGGAGACAATGGTGTAATAATTAGCAATATTTATAAGGACAAAATCTTAGTGAATATGGCGTCGGTTCACAGCATGTGCCCGTCCTCCATTATTCATTATTCGTAACTATAATTTTAGCGTTGCCATAAATGCTAGCCTCCTTTATAATCTATATCATGCATGCATAATGCATTGAATTTTGACTAGGGATAAAATATAATTAGGTCAAATTTTATATTTTAATGATTCAAATAAATTTAATTTTCTATTGATAACCGTTGTATTTCTATAAATTCGAATACGAGATTTATAATATCAAATCGTTAAATTAGATTATATCGTTGGATGTTACCTTCACTTTTGTAATATACTTTTATTATTAGTAATTAGTAATGTTTGTTTGGGTCAATGTTTTAGTGCCAATTGACTAAGAAATCACAAGCCTAACAAAAAAAGTTGGTTCATCTCTGTTGACGTTTTCGGCCCATCTTTACGAGGTTTTTATATCAATGTTGTCATACTCAAGGTCCACGTTGCACACAAATGTAGTCATCATTCTTTGATTTCTAAGTTTAATATTGATAAATATAAAGAATCACAGCATTTGACTGAGTTATGTTTCGCATTTTGTACTTTATAATTTTCAAATAAGTTAATGTGTGGCAAATGTTGAACCTTAACGTGTATGAATAGAATCCGAACCTGGTTCGTTATGGGGTTGTTGAAAAAGATTATAAAAGAATATGACAAAAGAAAAAAGAAAAAAATAAATAAATGTATTACATTTATTTATTTATTTATCTATTAATCATTAATAAATTATGTTACGAGTAACAAACAACGCGTATCTAAACAATGAACAAAAAGTCTGCAAACTCAAGAGAAACAAAAATAGAATCGCGCCCAACAATGTCACGGCCCTCCACGAGCCCAAACCATGTCGGTTCATCATCTTTCCAATTCTAAGCCTCCATCTCCCGTTGTAGTAACCGTTCACATCTTCGATGACTTTATCCAGGAAGGGCACTTTCATCATTCTAATCGACCTGCTCATGCCATTCCACAAGTTGGCCACATCTTGATCGCTCTTCAAATGGTTCAAAACAATCCCATGCTCCCTCAACACCTTTGCATCCTCATCACTGTCGATGATCCCATTCATCAATTCCGTGTACCGCGTGAATATCAACGGCCCTGATTCGCTGCAAGCCTCGTAGGCGACAAGGTTTCTCATGACAACCTCAGAGTTCACATCTAATGTGATTATTGGTAGATAAAATATAGCCATTTTTGCATCAAATTTGAGGCCAAGAATGCCTGAATGTGTAACTGAAAACCTTATACCAGCCCTGCATAGTTCAGTTACAGAAGGGATTGCTATTTCTTCCATTAATGGATGTGACTTATTAATGTCACAGTTTTTATTTGATTCCGGGTCATTATTTTTCCCGTTTTCTTGAGAAAAACAGAAGTATTCGATTTGCTTTATCATGATCGCACCTGGAAGATTACAGACAATTTTCCAGGGTAGTGACAAAATGAATTTGACAAATTTCGAAAATAGTAATCTTAAACTCGAAATAATCTTTTGAAAGTTATTTGTCTTGTCACCCGATTCTTTCTCAGCTTCTGATGCTATTTCTGATGATCCCTCTAATTCAGGAATAATTGAATCGTATAGAAAATCTAACAGGTGAGAGCATTTGATAGCCTGATGAGAATCAGGCAATTGATCTTGGACCACCCTGACAGGCATAATCTCCCTGGTGAAACCTGTCAGCATTTCATAAATCATTTTCCCTGATTCGTCCGATGATCCGAGCTGAAATTCCAGCGTTTTTCTAAGTGAAAGCAACGGGATCTGATTCTCCAGCATGACAATGTCCCTGATAACAGCATCGAAATGCCCTGATTTCCTTCCAATCAAATGTGCCAGTCTCGGTGGGGACCTGGAACATTTTCCAGGATCCCCGACCGCAAAAACCTGGAGAAATTCCAGCACGAAACAGGAGTCCACCGCCATCATCCAGGCCAAAGTTTCCCCATTCAAATTCAGGAACTTTTGGTAACAGGCCCGGAAATGTGGCTCAAATACGGCGAACTGGTCTACAAGCTGCTGGAATTTCCGGCCCGGGAGATTTCCCTGGAATCTTCTCGCCGCAGCAAGTTTGTATATTTCCATCTCGTATAACTCGGGCCGGTAATGGTGATACGGGCCTAATGCTATTTGCTGTGGGATGTAGGATTGCGGGCTGGTGATGGTTAGGGCTTTGGGAACACTGAAGATGGAAAGTGGGATATCGGATTCATGATCGACATCTTTTTCTTCCAGGGCCCGACGAATTTGGATTATCCAACGCTGTTCGTGGAAGTTGGAGTTTGAGCTGGGGTTGTAGGGATGATGGGGAGAAGCCATGCCTGTCAGCCTGAGTGTGTGAGTTTGTTAAAGGGGGTTTGAAGAAACATTGATGTCTGTGAGAAAATTGGAGGAAATAAATGAGTTTAATAGTTAATGTTCCATTTGTATGATGCGTAATGCGTTACTAATGTGGGAAACATTAATAAATGCGGTTTTAATTGCAATTATATTATGTTTATATTGATTTGCGGAGCATAGTTGAGGCTTTAATATAACAACATTTTTAAAAATATTATGCATTTATGTCAATATTTTATCCTTATTTCTCACATAAATTTTTTATATTATTATATTTGTATTGTGTCGGTTCGTATCGCTATGTCTGTAATCTGTATACTGTTTTTTATCGATGTGTTTATATTTGTACATTTGAGACATTGGCCGGTACATTGATACATCACATTTTACGATTTCATTAATAAATACTAAATTATATATAGACAAAAATGCAATTTTGGTTCTTATAAAATTTATGCAGCTCTAATGGAATCATATTATGCAATTCCTATAATTTTTAAAAATTCACAATATATATTCGATTTTTTCTGAAGAATTAGTTTATCACCAAACCATCCACGTATATTTTTTATGATTAATTAATTTTTTCGATAAAAATCGAACATACATTGTTAAAATTGGAAATTCTTAGAAATTCCTTTATTCTATTGTTTATTTATATAGATAGAATCAGATTGAGAACTACAATATAAAACTCTCTGTATGAATTTATATATATATTTAATATATATATAATATACAACTGAAAAATATTGAAATATAAAAGCCAAATCAAAAACAAGAAAAAAACATAAATAAAAATTCAATCACCTAGTTCCGTATATTTCTCGTTATTCTGCAAAGGAAGATTCAGCCATTTCCGTTCCAGCAAGGCGAATTCTATAAATACGAGAAACTTCATCTTCTCCCGCGAAACACACACAGTAAAGGGGGAAAACCAAAAGGAAGAGGAAAAGGAGAAAAGCAACAATGTTGGAGGAGACCTCAACTAGTGCGAGCGCCGCCGCCAGAGCTTCGGCGGAGGATCTGCTCCGGTCGGCTACCACGGTTGTTTCAACCGGAGATTCCTCCACTTCTGCAACTGCTAACGCCTTGCATTTCTCATCCGGAAACCCTAGAATCGAAGAGATCAGAGGCGTCGTGCATCTCTACCGCGACGATGTGGCTTCCACCTCCGGGCAACTTCCGGTAAATAGGATTTCTTATTCAGCTTAATTCAGTTTCCGCGCAATCGAAACTCCATGATTAGGTTACGATATTCGGAAACAGAGTCTTCGTTGAAACTAATTTCTATGTGTTGTTGAGCTGCTGCTTAGTTCGAGTCCTTTGTAAAATCGCACAACTAAAAGTATTGTTTCTAGCGAGTAGATCGTTTGTGTTTGCTTGAATCAGATGATAATTTGGTATGAGATAGAGCGTGGCAAGATGTTCACTTCATTTCCGCTTTTAAATTCTGAATTGAGGTTGAGAAATGCTTAATTTAGCAGCAATAGACTTGCGAAGAAAGCAGTGTCTATAATTAGTTCACTCTTAGATCTGCGCCAATTGTAGAAATTTTCTCTTCCGTCAGTGTAAAGTGTTAACTTCTAGGATAGCTTTTTGTTTTGTTAGTTTAACAAAATAACATTGACAACATGTTGGTTTGTTTATTAAGTTAGACCTTGTGGATTTACCTCATGTTAATTAGACAGATATTTGAGGTAAATTGAAAGCGTTTGTGGCTTTGTCTTTCATGAGATTATGTGAATACTTACTTTGAAATGGAATGTTCGACTGAGATGCATAGAAAGACTATTCAGTTAAACTCTTCATTGCCTTTCTAGGTTGAGAGACAGCCTCTTGTTTGTGTAATTGGAGTACCCAATCACATGACATATGCAGATTTCTGTCAGTTCTGTGGCTCCTTTATTCAGCACATATTGGAAATGCGAATTGTCAGGTTGGTTTGTGAACTAAAATAGCAGGTTGTCATGAATTTCACTACCTCATCATGAGTTTTCTTATTTATGATAATTTAGGACTGAGGGAATGGAGAATCGGTACAGTATTTTGATCAGACTTGATGATCAAAAGTCAGCAGATTCTTTCTACAAGCATTTCAATGGGAAGCGCTTTTCTTCTCTTGAGGTGTTTTTGGCTTTTATGTTTGTCTATGTGCTGTTTAACATTAAGTTTCGTGTAAAAATGTGTGCATTATTCCTAATTGTTGTCTCTTTGGATACAGGAGGAGAGCTGTCATTTGTTTTTCACTGTGGATATACAATATACTGGATCCATTGAACACTCACAGACTTCCCCTGCAAGCTCTACGGAGCAGCCTTCTTGTCCAGTTTGTCTTGGTACTGTTTTTGAATTGGCACTGTGTACACAACTGTTATTCTCGGGTTCATATAGATTCGTGCAACTTCACTTGTGATATTAGTTGGTGATTAGATGTCCCCTTTTTCAAATTTCTAGATGCTTGACAAATCTCCAATACGAGAACTTTTAGTATATGAGTTTATTTTGGTTGTGCTTTCATTAGAGTTCTTGGTTCCGGAGAGTATCATTAAGTTGGTGTATTTATGTAGTCTCTAGGTCTCTGGCTGTCATGATTCACTTTAGAATGCTAATGCATATTATTTCTAAATGCATGTGAATACTTCATTCTCTCAAATAATACTTCATTCTCTCAAATATCTATTCTTGTTTGTTTTCATCCGCGCTGATGCATGTAATGCATGACTACTAATTAAGTTTTCCAGATAACTCTCTTGTTAATATATAGTTTTTCTTAATGCTTCTTCCAGAGAGACTAGATCAGGATACAGGTGGAATTCTAATCACGATCTGCAATCACTCCTTCCATTGCTCTTGTATTTCTAGATGGACTGATTCTTCCTGCCCGGTGGGTGCTATTTCGTGATCTCTTGCATAATTGATTAGGATTATATTCAATAGTTAGAAGTTTTATTGCTTATATTCATCCCACTGATAATAAATGGGTTAGGTGTTTTTCTTTATCGTTTTTTTAGTTTTAATCAAATTTGACCTTTTACACTTAGCTAGGTTTCCATCATGTGCTTTATGTTGCAAAATGCCTTCTGGACCTCAGATCGAGAGTCACTTTTAACTGATTTGACTTGTTTAGGTATGCCGATACTGCCAGCAACAACCCGAGAAATCAATATGTTATATTTGTCAGACTAAAGAAAATCTTTGGATGTGTATCATTTGTGGTTTTGTGGGATGTGGGAGGTATGAAATCTGTTCCCATGTAAGGAGACTATATGCTGAAACTTCTATGATGTATAGGAAAATCCAACGTTTTATAGATTTTCGCTACGTAATTTGGTCTAGGTACAAAGAAGGACACGCTATAAACCACTGGAAGGAAACAGAACACTGCTATTCGCTCGAACTGGAGACGCAGCGAGTTTGGGACTACGCTGGTGACAACTATGTTCACCGACTGATCCAATCTAAAACTGATGGAAAATTGGTTGAGGTAAACCACCGTGGCATGAACAACAGTGATTGTTCTGAAGACCTCGATACTCATTTGGAGAATGAAGTTAACTATGTAATTCTTCCCTTAAGTTATTCTACTTTTTTACTTTTCTATCCTGTTTTTTCCATCTGAATTTACTCATTGCATTTCATCATATCTGATGCAGATTGTGAACGAGTACAGTGAGCTTCTTGCATCGCAGCTTGAAAACCAGAAAAATGTAAGTTTCTCTGTTTGCAGCAGCAAGCTTCGTCATCTGTCAAATTTTACCTCGTGCTGATCATTAATTACTAATATATAGCACTAATTTTCTATTTTACTTTTTCATTTACTTTTTAGGATATTTCTTTTTCTCACTTTACATGCACTCTGCTTTGGTCACAGTATTTTGAATCTTTACTTGAAGAAGTGGAAAAGGATACAGAAAGAGAATCTTCTCTCGCTGTTGAGAAAGCTCTGAGCCAGAATCCGAAATTGCTAAAATTGCAAGCTAAGCTAAACAAACAAATTAAAGAAAAGAGATTTCTTGATGATGTGAGTGA
>JBBMKE010000011.1:9495464-9523938 GCA_037834125.1 Lippia alba | reverse complement strand
ATATTTTTAAGAGTTTTGTGTGCAATTGATTAATGAGTTAACCAATTAATAAGTCTGTTATCAAATAAATTGCATTCAGAATAACTCTGGGGAAATTGTCAAGAGAGCAAATCCAATTAATTTAAGGAGACCTCTCTTTGAGTGATGCTAAATTGGATAAATTTCGTGATTTGCCACATAAATCAAGATCACCAAATTTTTTTAGTCAATAAAATTGATTTAAGTGGTTAATATTCTCTAAGATGAAATTCTAGATTGAATTTGTTTAGCTACGTGTGTGTTAGAAAAACATATTTTTCTTGTTATTTAGTTTAATTATCCTTGTGATATTTCTTTTCTTAGGGTAACTCTCTAAATTCTATTACGAGGAACAGAGGAAGTACAAAAGTTTTTTTTATTGGTATTGTTATTATTTATTTTTATTTTTTAATCACACGAACGCTCAAAGCGTCTAGAGAAAGTAACACAGTTAACTTTTACCCTGCATTTCCTATTCGTAATATCTTAAAATTTTGTGCATTGATTTGTTGCAATATTGATGTTGGCTTTACAAAATGCTTATTTATTTCAGACTCGTTGAGTTGATGTGACTCGTTGTTCGTTCCTGCCAATTAGGGTTTCTGCAATTGAACAAAGTTGACGAGGAAATTCCCATTTCCACGAAGCCAATTCAGTTCGTAAAGGAAGAAGCTTTTTAAGATGGTGGAGAGGAAACTCTACAAGACGAAGCTATGTCTATTGTACCAGAAAGGTCGTTGCTCTCGCCAATACTGTAACTTTGCTCATGGCTCCGCCGAGCTCCGTCGCTCCTTTGATGGTATTATCTTTTTCTGCTTTCTAGAATTTGTTCTTTCAGCTTGCAGTAGTTTATATTTCTTCAATTTCAACTCCATGGCCTTTTATTTGTTGTATGTATTATTCTTTTTGTAGAAAGGGAATGGGAGAATTTTAGTTTATGATATTTTTCTTGCACCTCTCAGATGATGTTGAATTGTTGGAAAACCTAAGTGAGTTGAATATAAGTATATCATGTATGGAGGAATGAAGGGAGTGTTTTTCCCTTTTGGTGCAAGTAATGGAGTTTGCCTTTATTGTTTGGTTAACGTGCTGGATTTGTATTCCTCATTTAATGTTGTTTCACTTCATTGCATATTTGTGTAAGTGACTCCGACAGAGTAGAGGCAATATGGCTCATTCTGTTGACCCTTAGTATAGGATTTACGATATGTAGTTGATAAACTTTTTATAGACTCGGTTAATTTGGTTTGTGGTTGGTGTTTCCTTATTCATCTGTGCATGTAAGCTTGGTTTCAAGCTATTGATGGAAGGATGCCGTGAATGAATAATTCTCATCTATTCTAGTGTGATTTTAAATTTTAATGTTTCACTGCGAAATGGTATAGTGGAGGAACATCTTTGCTTCTTTACCATTTCAAACAAATACTAAATAACATTGCTTTTGTCTTGTAATTATCATTTTTTGGTTTAACTATGAATACGCTTAAAGCTTAGACCATTTATGAAAAACTTCATACCTGAAAAATTAAAATATAGGTTTTATCCTTGCGTAGAACATAGGGCAACTATCAGTTACTTGGACGGAAAATATTTTTGTCAGCCAATTTATCTTTTGAAAATCCAAATGTACCCTTGAGTGCTTCTGTAATATGTTAAAAAGTTTATGGGTGTTCTTGGAACAATGCCTTTTCTCTATATATAATTTGAAAATGTAAGTATAAGTATCTTGTGTTATATCATACTATTTTCCACATGAAAGTTCGGAACACATGCAAAAATATGGCATTTACCTTTCCATCAATGAAGGTGTTTTTTGTGATATTTTCAATAGTTTGGCATGCAGTATGACATGCTATCATACTGTTCTTCAGATGAAAGATTTGAACAGAACTGCAAAAGTATGTCATTTAGCACTCAATTTTTTTTAAATCTGCATTACACCCACAATATTGTTTGTCCTGACATTCCATCAGAGACATTATGTGCTCGAAATGTTGTTATTATTTAGTAGTGTAGAAATGAATCTTTGAAAGCACAAATTGGCTTTTCTATTAAGTTTGAAGTTTCTTGTTAACTCTTCATCCACATGTGAGCATTTATGCTCCAACTGTGGGATTGTCCTTGAAGTGTGAACCTTGAAGCCACAGGATGAAAAGGAACTAGTTAATTTTAATTTATATAATGTAATCGTTTTGTTTTAGTCTTCCTTCAGTAATCATTTTGTTATAGTCACAGAATAACAAAAGAAAAGTAAAAGCTAAATTGTAACCATTCTGTTTCTACTTAATGTTTCTAATTTCATCATGGTGGGCTTACTCTATTTTTACATCTCATGCACTTTTCAACCTTTGGGAGAAAATTAACTTTAGGATAAATGTTAATGAGATAATTTGATTCTGATGAAATTGGAATGGGCTGCGTCATGTTCACTGTTGAATACAGTTTTTACTAATCAATTTGGTATATATTTCCATGTTATAAACTAATGTTTGTAGCTTCATTACCCTTCTGCTCAAGTATAAGAAATCATTTGGTGTCTTAGTCCCATAAAAACTTTGCTTAAACCTGCTTTTGTGTAATGCTTTGATTGGATACTTTGCCTCGCAGGAAGATTTAAGAAACTTTGTTCAGGCTACTGCTCCTTTGGGTTTTTATGAATCTTTGTTATTCACTGACTTAACGTCTCTTATCAGAATGAATTGTGCTGGTTCTTATATCTTTATGGTTCTTTTGGTGTTGTTTTCTCGGGTTCGTGGTTTATCCTAAGCCATCTTGAAACTGTTGCTTTATGTGAGAGATCAGAAATAGGTTCCCTTTGGTATTTCAGCAGTTTGTACAGAATGTGGTATTTTCTTCATCTTATTCCTCTATTAAAGACACTGCAAAGGGCCATGCAAGCACATTATCCCATTTTGACCTGCAGTGTATACATTCTCCGGGAATGTGGTATTTTCTCCATGAATGATAATGGGAAAGCATCCTTGGTTTTCTTGGCTGGAACTGTAAACCCATGATGCCAATATTTCATGCGGAAGGTTGTGTTTCTTAATTTCATGCTGAGATGAGAAGATATCAGCACCATTGCTTTATAATCTTATCACAGAAGGGCAGAGGATGTCTATCTTTTGAGTTGCTTCCGTGTTCCTCGTGGTATTTTCTTGCAATAAGCCTATGGCATATCTTTTATCTGTTTTTATGTGAAGAGCCATTAGTTCTAAGGCTCATATGGAATCAGCAAGAAGACACTAATACTGTTCATAATTATCTTACTCGTTTGTTCCTTGTAATGGTAAGCTTAACAGCTTCATGTTAACCACTGGCGGCCTTTGCTTGTGTCTGATTTGAGGTTATGCTTTTGTATATTCTGTGGTAGCATTATTTTTCATACATATTGCAGGAAGGGAGGAGTACCGTGGAGGTAGAGATCTGAGAGAAAGGCTGGACAGAATGCATTCTCCGTTGTATAACTCACCAGGAAGAGGTGATGCCAGAGCAAGACATTCTTCTCGCGGTAAAATTAATACATTTTTTCATTTGGGTCCCATTTTGTTGTGGCCTTTAAATATAATCATCCTTACATTTGTTTTATCTCATCTTTTGTTGTTCTATAATTTGCAGGAGATAGTCCTCTCTCTCATGGAAAAAGGATGTAAGTTGTTGCTTTTATTTTTTGATTTTTGATTTTTTGTATATATTGGATTTTATCTCGTCCTGGTTGTATCATGGTATTAGAATGCTATATTATGTGAAAATCTCTTGTTCTTTAAAGACAGTTGATGTGATGTTTGATAGTGACTCCTATCTTTTGATTTAATTTCTTGTTTTCTTGTCCTCAATTCTTCACATATTAATTTGCCGTAATTTTCATATGTGTATATGACAAAATATTTTATCTGGATAGCCTTGTTATGGAGCAATATGTGGGATGTTCAATGAACATGCAGAGGTAGCTTAGCATATTTTGCTTATTAATGAACTCTTCCATTGCCACTTATTTGGGTTAATCATCTCTATCTTGTAAAAGCGGCTAATAGTCTATCTTTTTCTTTTTTCATGTTGCAAGATATTTAGAAGCATGGTAGCTGAAAGGTAAATTTGGAATTATAAAAGAGATATTCTGTTTTCTAGTATTCTTATTTCTCTTCAAATTGTGCCTGAGAAATCCGAACTGTTGTAAAATAATGCTCAAGTGTAAGGAATAGTTAATCATAGGGACAGTAAAAATCTATGTTACCTTTTCTAAAGATGGGTCCCAGGTCAGAAATAATGTTCCATCCTCTTTTGGAAGTGCATGTTATTTAATAACAATAACGAATTAATGCTATAAAAGGTTTCAGATTGGGCATAGTGGCATAGTGTTTAACTATAAATACTACTTAAGGTTTTTTCCCCATGTCCTGTACTTTATTATTGAATACAGGAAGGTTGAACTTTGATTATTTGCTGTGAATCAGCTAAAATACTTCCTTGCAAGTGGTTAAGATCATTTTGGGTGGGTGGATGAAGGGAGGTGCTCGATCTTCAAATGTTTTACAGTTTGGATATAATGTGACATTGTGACATACTTTTCGGGAGTTGTATTGAAATTGAACAAGTAAAATGCTTTCTGATGCTCTCTTGGACGTGTCCTAGAAGCACTTTTGGCCAACAGGGTTCTTTATTGAATTGTATATGGTAGTTAGTTTCTTTTCTTTACCTAGTCTGAGCCGTGTACCTTATATAGACATGCTTTGTTTGCTGGTACGATCATACAGTCATGGGATATTTCCTGGCAGGCTTGGCCAAATATACATGATTGATCTCCACCTACTGCTACATGTTTTCTGGGTTCTGGATCTATCAGTATTTGATGTAGTGACATGATAACTTACTCTGGTCTCATCCAGAATGATCAATTAGAATTGCTTTCGCTGCTTCTATTATACATGTATAAATCCATTTCTTTTGCAGTGATGAAAATCACAGGAAGAGAAAGCACAACAGTGGTCATAGTGATTATTCTGGGAGAATGTCGGGTGGGACTGAAGATCAAATTAAAGATAAAAGACAGAGATCCTCTGATAGCAAAATGCGTATGGATGATCAGGTTTGCTGGAAACTGGCTTTTTGATTTTGCAGAAGTAGCTCAGAGATTTCGGCTGTCTTAGGGGTCTTTTTATTATTTGTGGTGGTCTTATCATTATCATTGCCATTGTCATCTTTCTTTACTGGATTATGTGCAGCTGAAAGAATTGCACTCTGAAATTAAGATGCTGGAGGGTGACAGACAACAGCTGGAGGTTAGTATCCTTTGTTTTTGGTTGTAGTTGCTGCAGATTGTTTCTCTGGGTTCTCATGTCTTTGAGTTGTAACAAAATGAAATGCTATGCTGTCAATTATCTTTTAGGTAGGCATAAGTGACTATTCTTTTTCCTCAGAGAAAGCAATCTAATAGTGTGTCTTTTTTCTTTCCCTGGTTTATTCCTATGGGATGAGAATGGATAATATTGTCTTTCCTGTTGTAAATTACTCGAGTCTGTCTCCAATGCTGTTTCAGAAGTTAGTACATGTATGATAATCTCTTGGGTATCCCTTTCAATATGAGGCTATGGAAGTAAGAAAAGCAGTATAAAAGTTGGGTGATTTTTTTGATGACGTGAGTGGGTTTGGTTCAGCATTTATACCATTTTTTTTTCTAAAGAAAGAGGATCAAAACTGGTTCCCCAATTACCCCCGGTTCAGCATTTATACCATTGTCCATGGGACTCCAGATGCGATGTAGACTTGCATCTGGAATATGACTATAGTCAAATGTTATGTTGATGTTTTGAGATTGAAAGAAAACATTAAGTTATTTTAACTCGCTTTAAGACTTAAAATGATGGCTTTCTTTTTTTGTTTTTTCTTTTGTAATAGAAATTTAAGTTTCAAAGTAGCGAAATTGGTCAATACTTCTGACTTAAATCATCAAGAAACCACTGACAATCCATTTGGTTATTTACTCACATTTCTCATCTGCACCCTTTAGTCACTATTTCCAACACATGTGTCTGTCCACGTGCATCACAACTCTCTGCTCCAGCCTCCTCCACCCACCGCTATCCTCCAGTTCACTAGCTATCATCAATCATCCATCACCGACACAAAATCACTCTACCTCTTGACAAAATTCTCCTGCTGCCTTGGCAGCCTCCTCTTTATCTTGTGAGCTACTTTGCTCATACTCCCTCTGCCAATACCCTCATCTCGACCCAGAGGGTACCTTACATCCCGTCTTCATTTCTCCTTTTTGTCCTTAGCTTATCAAATCCGACAACATTTATATCTGCACTTATCGTCTAAGACCAGTTACATAAATTCATTTGCTATGCTTTACATCCTTTTCTCTTTTAGCTTTATTTTTTGTTTTTTGAAACCTTATAACTTTATTGTTTTAGTAACATTAAAAAATATTTCTGAACTCGAATTACTCGTATTAAATTCCTGTATAGTTTATAAAAGAGGAGAAGGTGCTTAGGTTGTAAAATGGAGTTTGAGGATGGGCTACCGTATTTTATTACGTTAGCAAATATATATATTTTTTTGATCTACATTCATTTACATTTTCATTAAGCCATCTTATCCCTAGCCTAACCTTTTCCTTGTACCACCAAAGTACCCCTTAACTTTTCTCCTGTCTATCTCATTGTCCCATCAGTTTACTTCAACCCAATTAGTTTTTCGTAGGCCATGTCTTGCTAAAATTCCTTGTGGATGCCAAACACTTTACACATCCTCCTTTAAACTAGAGAGATTGGATTAATATTAGGAGCTTTATCTTCCTTGGTTTTCATGTCTGCAATCTTGTTTATTGCTGGTATTATATTGTGAATTGTGTTGAAATGGCTTTTACATTCATAAACTATAATCTGTTTCCATTCCTGAAGGTTGCTAACTTGCTATTGTTTGATAGAACTGGTTGAATGGTGGGTTCAACTCTTGTGGATTCCACTGTAGGAGTTCCCTTTTGTGATCCTTCTGTTCTTTCACTTGGTCCTTTATCACGAAGAGTTTGTATTCTCTATGATGTGTATCACAAAATTATTACATTTTTGTTACTGCTTAATCGTATAACGCAATCTTTGTGCATGTTGAACAGATATACCTAGAAGATAAGGTTAAGGAAGCTGATACTTTAACTTTGCAAATTCATGAGCTTGAGAAGCAACTCTCTAAAGAGAAAGAAGAGGGCAAAAGGTGCAACTGCTTATTGATCTTTGGCATTTATCATTTGTCACAAATGTGTGGTAAAGAAATATCACATTTGGTTGTCAAATGCTATTAGGAAGCTGTTTGTCAACCATAATCATGCCAATACCATTTTGGTAAAATCAGCAGTTATTAAGCATAAATACGATTTTCTGACTATCTATTAAACAAGAATATTATTCCAAATGCACTGATAATGTCGTGGACATCTGTGATCACAAAATCAACATGTAAAGAATTTAGTCCTTTTAATCTATATTTAATTTCGATTCTAAAACCTCATCGTTGCTTACGAGTCCTGACATCTCCTTCTCTTTTAAACTCTTGTTTTGATTCGTTATCTGATATTAATCATTTTCCAGGTTGACTACAAAAATCAAAAAGTTCATAAAAGCACATAATCGTCATTTGCGGTTACAAGATGAACTGAAGAGGTATGCCATGCATGATATGCTATGGCCATCCTCTTTATTCCTCTAGTTTTCTAGTCTGTAAATTAAGATTCTATATTGGCTTTCATTTATTTGGTTTTTATAGATCACATGCTCAGCTTCAGAAATTGGGTGAGCAGCTGGATTTAGAATTTGCTGGACCAGGCAACGGAGATTTAGACTTTCGTTCTGTAAGTGATGATGGTTGTCATGCTATAAGTCCAATTAATGAGGGTCGGACAAATTCTTCTCCACAGTGGAAGAGGTCACGAGTTTTGCTGGAAAGTTATGATGCTCCAAATCAAGGTAGGATAGAAAGTATATGCGTTCACATTAGCGTTTTCTATGTTGAAGTCACATACTTAGGTATGTCAACTTATTTTCTTACTCTTGATGCATCTCAACTATCTTCACATATCCAGTTTTTGAGAACATGCACATGTTTAATTTCAACGTTTCTGTACGTACATGGTTCTTTTTCAACACTAGAGTTGGAGTATGCGCTTTAGCTTCTATGCTTCTGTACCACAGGTCCACGTGGTTCTTTTTCAACACTAGCATTGCTTACATGGTTCTTTCAACTCAGGCCCACAAACAATGCTTGTGCAGGTTAAAAATAAGGAAAAAAGGATACTTTCTTTGGACTGGTGATTGTACTTAAAGAAAGGAATAACATAATTTTCCAAAGCTCTTAAATTATACTCGCGACAAATTCTACCAACTATTTGCAGAGATGACTTTCCTGGAAATTTCACTACCTATTTATATGTTTCTATAGACCTAATACAGAAGGAATCTGTACAAGTTGCTGCACATACCTAGGATAGATATAAAAAAAATAAAACATTCGTCAAGGTTCCCATAATGTTGTAGGAAAAAACTTAGTGCCACATGAGGATACTGCAGACATCTTCTTAAAAATTTGGTGATCTATATTTCTCATGTCAGTTTGGTGAGTATGCCTATAATTTGGTTGCAGTATCTCTGATAATGAAGGATGAAATTATTTTATATAAGAATTTGGAATTTTCTCCAGACTGCTATGCAGATGACTTGTTTAGCAATTCAGTGTGGAACTCGCTAGACTGGATGTCTGGCTAAATTATTTTGCCTTATGGTATTTTTTCTGAGAGGGGCAAACATTGCTAGTGTCCAAATTGTTGGTTTGGTAGATTATTATACTTTCCGGGTACTGAATCTCCTTCATGATAATTGCTCCATCTTTTGTTGAAAACATAATTCAGTGCACATTTCTTTAACTCAGCTTTTCACTGTACAACCTATAATGTGCCGTTCTCTGCTCCAGTCATTGGCCACCCATGGAAGGATTAATTGATTTGTTGAAACTTGGTAAACTTGACTCATAAATTATGTTCTTTCGTAAATTTTAAAATATATTATGTTTGAAGTCACAGTTGTGGTCTGTGGGTTATCTTCCTCGACTGGAGACGAGTTTCCGGCTTGCTGCTGATTGGTTTATGTACTGCTTTTTTTGCAGTATCATTTCCCTGGTCCTTTTTTAATTCTCTTTTTTCATTTGTAAGTGTGTGGGTCTCTGAGCTGAAGCACTTTTCTTTGTTCAGTGAATCCAATTGAGGGAAAGAGAGAGTTGGTGAATCATGAGCAGTTGAGTAATAGCAAGAAACCTGTGGCAGACGTTGATATGTATAATGGACGTGGGTCCTTGGTATATGAAGACAAGTCCAAGAGAGGAATAAACCTGCCTGCTGATATTGCTTCTGCTGACAAGGTGCCCCCTTTTCGTCTAAAATAAATTGGCCATCACCTTTCCAGTAAGCGTTTCTTGCAATATTTTAGTTGAGAAAATATTTCATTTTTCTAGATAATTTGTGCATTATGAAATTTGTGGTGGACAATGTTTCTTATGAGGAACATAAATGTGCAACTTTCTTTCAATTCTGAATGTATAAATCTGTGTCCATGAGAAAAAACACATTCATTCCAAGGAAATGAAATGTTTTGATATTTTAAATGGCAGACAACCCGGCAATGGTGAGAGAAAAGAGGGTATCTCCAACACATTTGCAAGTAATGCTATGTGATTGATATGTTTTTACATAAATTAAACTGTAAAATTACTTGACCTTATCTAAAAAACCCACCACCTGAATCTTGTCATTTGTCTCAATTTTTAATATTATTGTTCCATTTGGAGAATCAACAGAGTCATGTTTCGATAATATGTTCTCTGTTTCCCTAAATAATGCCAGTATGTTTATTGCCTTGTCTAATTGATGAAGCACAGCCTTGTATGATACTTCGAAGATAAATATATCTTTATGCTATGGTCTGATACCCTCTATTCACAAGAACTGATTAACAGCCACTAAGAGCAGCAAATTATTACTAAGTTCCTATGGGTTCTTCGAAATTACTCCAGAAGTTGTGGTATTTTTTGGCATGTAATAACCTAACGACGATATTTTCTTTCATTGAAATTTGCAGTGTAAAGTATCTGAGATTGGACTTCCACTGCCATCAACTGGTATAGCAGCTCATGCAGTGGATGAAGATGTTGAAGTTGTTGAAATGGATGATAAGTTTCCGGTAGTTGGAGCCGCTTCTGCTGAAGCTGATCAGACAGATATGAAAAACTCATGCTTACCATTTCTGCCTCCACCACCACCTCCTATCCCTCAGAATGCCTATTCACAGGTATGTTTTAATTGACACCGTATTTGTAAAAGGAAAGAAAAAAAAAAAGGCTTGTTAACTTGACAAGCATGCATTCCGATATCATGGGGACACTAGCAGCATTATTTACTAGATTGAGATCTCCAATTTCTGATTTGTGGGCATTAATTTATCTTTATTGACAAACAATCATAAATATAAGCATTATTGTCGATATATCTTTTTCATTTTGTGCTCCTCAGCTAGTATAACATGTAACTGAGATTGGAAACTCGTCTTATTTGCAGTACGAAGGTCATGATGAGAATGTAGACATTGATGGAGTTGATGAGGAGGCACTGGAAGTGGATATTGTTTGATATGAAAATCTCTCTTCTTAGATTTGTTGCAGGGCAAGTTTTGGTATGATCGTGAGCTGTAGCTTTTGATTGATGTAGATATGCAAAGTTCATAGGATGCTTTTGTACTTGAACCAAGAGTTGTGAATGTCATGTTTGGTAGCATACCAAAGTTTACTCCCATGTGTCTTCATTTTGACATATCGCTCCACTTGCAAATTAAATGTCAACTGTTTTACGTATGTAACTACATAGCCAACACAGATTAGTTCAAGTGGTTGAAGGGTTTTTTGCATGGTCAATAATTTGGGTTTGAATCCTTCTCACCATTTGGGGAGTATGTTTAAAGAAAAGAAAATGTGTATAACTAATATAAGTTGGATGTGGAGTAAAAAGAATATATCCTAATCTTCACTTAATATATTTTGTGTCGCCAATGCTATAGATTGGATCCTTAAGGCTTAAGAAACCTAGTATTAGTAACGTTCTGGGTCCGACACAGTGCATCCTAATCGTGTATGCACATACACCTCGCCGTAATGCAGTCATTCATCATGCATCAGATCATCAATTTCATGCATTAAGTTTTCATGTGAAAATCAATTCACGCAATTAGAATTAACTACAGAGAGGAATGTCATCAACTAGGGCGCCATTGATCACTAACAACGTGCTTGCCGGATGATAGGTTTTGCAATGAAAGCGAGAGCCCAAGGGGCGAAAGCGTTGTTACCGGATGATAGGTTTTGCAATGAAAGCGAGAGTCCAAGGGGCGAAAGGCAACTATTTCGCACTAGGAGTGAACAGTTGAATCACTGATGTCTGGAATTAAGCGTATTCCCACTCGCACATTATACAATTAAGTATTGAAACAATTATCCAAATATAAATCAAATTCTTTTAGCCCAGTTATTCACTCTTTGAAATTTATCTTCATTAATAATATAATTAGCAATTAAAAAGATACATAAATCCCAATCATGCAATTTATAAAATGAAACAACCATTGGATAAAACATTTAGCCATGCAAGCATGAATACAAAGTTAAATTGTCCGATTATTAATCAAATCAGTTTAGTGCTAACGTTTTGCAAGCAATTCTATTCAAATTTTGTGGAGCAGTTATTATTGACGATTATAATTAAAGTGACACGTCGATCAGAGGACGTCGGAATGTTGCATTGTTAAGAAAAATGTGTGAATGGCTTGTGGCTCAAACAAATTCCACTCAAACTCAAACAAAACACAGAGTGTGGGAAAATTAAGAGAAACTGAGTGATTTGCGAGATTGGAAAAAGGGCTGAGAGAATTGTGAAGATTCCTGCACGGAGAGATTTTACGAAGCCAAAAGTTTTCTAAGTAATTTCCACCAGTTACTCTATGCCACATGAAAACATCTTCAAAAAGTCAGAAAGAATGGTCTAAATTCTAACCGTAATAATGATAATAAACTATAGAAACTCCAATTGTAAAATGTCGAACTTTTCAAAGCACAGCCTTGTGAGTTATTCGTTTAAGCACCATACGTATAGCTTGTATTATGGCGCTTCTTCTACACATCTGCTGCATTTACATCTGAAGCCATAGTCAGCAAGTTGCTCCTGCCTCTCTTCATACGGAAGATCCTCATCTATGTACGATATAGTTATCTGGAAATAAAATGTTTAGAATCATTCGAAAATTCAAATATACCAGGCATGCATGATTTTCATGAAGAATTAACAAAGCATGTAGGGATTATTTGAGATAGAGTATTGGTTATAGGTATATAAATTTTAAAAAATAGTTTATTTGTCGTGTTTTTTTAAATAAAATGATGTGTCCTTTAATGTATATTAATGGTTGCACGGTAACTTTATAGATGTGATAATGAAGATAGTAGGGAAGCTTTAGAAATAGAAAAATGAGAATAATACAACAGGCAAACAGATGGGATTTTTTTTTTCTTTTTTATCCGGAAAAATAGTTGCAAAAACAAGATATTAAAACATAGCAAAGGAAAAGCAATATTTCAGAATGAGCAATCACCTCTTCCCCTTTTGAAATGGGTCGCAGCGCAACTATAGTAGCTTGGCCATCCCTGTCCTGAACAAAGAAAAACATCCTCTTCATAAACATCTGATTGGAGGTTAAAATCCTTTTTATGGTGCTTAAAATAAGTCGTAGCGATACATACCTCCTCTCTCTTAAATGCTTTTGCATTAGGAACACAGGAGTGATTCATACAACTCTGCAAAGGGAAAAATGCAGTACCTGATGCAGATTTGTAAACACAACCCAAACTTCCATAAGAAACTGAAAATGAATATTTATATATAATCCATCAAATTTACCTCAGATTATGATTAAAAGTTCAATAGCAGATTTAGTCCAGAACCCTGATATTTTCTCAATTTTGAGGATTTGTGATGATATTACAGGACCAAAGCAATACGATTGTGCAGCACAACAACGTCATCAAATAAAAATTAAAAACTTCAAATACACGGTCAAAGATTTAACACGATTAGATAAGGGACTGCAGACACTAAAAATATATCCAAAGAACAAATACTTTCCTTTTTTCTTTTCTTAAACTATATTTCCCCCATCGACCTGGCTGTCAATAATTAACTGCTCTGTCTTGCCAAAATTGCTGAAATTTCACAAAATATGAAGACAACATGGGCTATGAATAAACAACATGGATTATGAATATAACTATCAGCATACCTTCGCAAGAAATTGAGTAGTCCTCCCCAAGAGCATCAAGGAAAGATTTTGTTATCTTTTCAGCTTCTTTCTGCAATGAATTTGAATTCAATTATCTTATAATAACTTCCTTTAATTATGATAACAAAGATATGTTTCCTAACCTTTTGGGACAGTGGAAGATCATCAATGTACAGAAAGTAATCCTCCACTGGAGATGCAACAACCAAATCACTGTTGTAAATGGGGAGCGAAAGTTAGCATTACATGTTTCCATATCAAAGTGTATGAGACACTTAAAGGAGAATCACCAAGTTAAAGAAGATTATGCGAGGCTTACAGGTTATTTAGCTCGAACATGCCAATAATATGACCATAGACGTCAAGAGAAAATACTTTGCAATGGTTAAGGATTTCAAATTTTGGGGAAAAGCATATATGGCACTGTTTCTGAATAATAAGTTGCAGCTGATTCAGCATAAAGAAGGATACATGGTGCACACTCCTCATCATAGATGGCTTCTTTCAAGAGCTGCAATGACTAAATAATTGGAGAAAAGTTATTAGATTCCAATAAATAGTAAGTAGGTCACAAGAAAATTCAAAACTGCGGACCAATTATGTGTCAACTTCTATTGAAACAATCGCTTGCTTAACACAACAAGGTATAAAGTGTTGGCAAGCCTATAAATATGTCAAAGGAGTACTCTGCCACTAACACTTTAATTTACAAAGGTAATCAGGGGAAAAAGGAACTACAAGCAACCATGTAAACATAGAGACAAGAAAATATCCCTCAGCTTATGGTTTTTGGATCAATTCCCTTTTGAGATTGTTGAAAGAATAAAATTGAAATTTCTTATTTTTTGAGATTGATATCAAATATAATAGGGTCAAGGCATTCAGCAATTTCCAGTATTAGGAAATCGGACTGACATCAAAACTTCGATAGGATTTTGGATTTGTTTACGTATTCTGCAATGAGTCCACTAGAATTGTGCCAAAGCTCTGAAACTAAGTCACAATTTGGTCAATGATGTAGGGTCCAGCCACATCAGGCACAAAATTGTCAGTGAGATAAATAACAAAATATTGCTTTTCAGAAATTCCTTAGATATCAAAGTTTACATGAACAATGCCAGAGAAATCTTTCAATAATCATGCGATCAACAAATGATTTCAAGCAAATTCATGCAGAGAATTAACCAGACACAGAAGAGAATTCCGCAAAATACAAAAGATTATAGAAGAGTTAAGAGTGGAAACTGAAGCAGGTACAGATGAAGTGGCACAACAACAGAATCTGTCTCATGTAGAATATCAAATACCAAAAAGAAAAAAGAAAAATTAGAATGTTGAGTAAGAAGCAGCATAAAAACATGATAATTTCCTCATTCAGTCAAACTTTGAAGTTACACACACATTTCAATAAGTTGGGAATGTTATGATATTCAGTCGAGAATCGCAACCCAACAATGCAGACGTCACTGTCCATACAAATATACACGCCTGGCAGTGGAGGTCTTCATGTATGTTGAACAAAGTTTAAATAGATTAATAGGCAATTAGGCATTAATCAAGGAATAACTAAAATAGTCATTTCTTTGAAATCAGGGCAAAAGGACTAAACTATAGTAAAATAGTCACTACCGTACTTCACTGTATCAATCCTATATCTTTTTCAAGCAGAGAAACATGATGAACATAATTTATCTATCCTGTTTTACATCAGGTAAAGATTAGTACTTATTCAATCCAATAACCTACTATATAATATTTATGTACGAGACTAGGTAAAGTCTCACAAGAAACAAGCTATTATTAGCAAACCATCAGGATAAACCAAAAATCCTTAAATTCTTGACCACATTAAACTTTCCGTTAGATACTTCGATAGAGGATTACCTCGAACGCCAAATCTCTTATTTGTATTCTGAATTCAGCTTCATCACTGGCATCAACATCATCTGGTAGTGCAATGCAGTCCCACCACCTATAGATAAACAACCCACAGAACTTGATTGTGACGAAATGCAGCTTATTATAACTATTTATTGGCATAACTCGAGTATTTGTCCAAGTTTCAAACGCAAATACAGTTCTGATAGTACTTACCTCAAATCTTTCAAGAACTCCTTTATTTTATTAGACTTTTTGGCTCATGAGATATTACACCTTATATTTCAAAATACACTCTTGAAATATTTGGAAAACTTTAAGATGGTACGGAAATTCTCTGCTTATAACTATTTTTTCAAAAGTAACTTAATGTCCATAGAAATCAGGTTAAGTACTATTAAGATTAAGGTATGCCCCTATATTGAAAAATAGAGAAGTAGAAAAGTCTTTGAGTGGTAAAGGCTTCTGAAGTACCTTCTCTTGAATCCCATGGACACTGGCTTCCATGCTTCCAATAGCACAGGGTTGATAGAGCTCTCGTATGGATTAGAAGAACCACTTTTTCCCTTTTGTTCAGCATGAGCTGCTTTCATCTTTCTGTATCTCAAAATGGTGAACGAAACTACCTGCAGCAGGAGCAAAACAAGTGATTAACAATGCAACATTCTTAGTTAGATAGACAAATGAGATCTTTTGAAACAAAAAATACCATATATCAGATTGAATGTAATACTAATATGCTATGCTAATGTGTACATAGTTTGGAAATCTTTTTCTTAAGGTTGTCAAAGATAATAATGAGTTGCATCATTATTAACTTGAATTTTGAGAAATTGGTTTTCTGAAATCTAAACTAGTTTTGTACGATAAATGCAATAGTGTTTTCAAGTTAGATTATGTGTAATTAAAAATGAAAATATCAACTTGAATTTAGAGAAATTGATTTTCTGACATCTAAACTAGTTTTGAAAAATAAACGCAGTGTTCTCAAGTTAGATTATATGCAATTAAAGATTTCATTACAAGGACAATGGCTTATATAATATGCGAAGGAAAATCAGAAACACTTTCTTGACAAACACTTTGTACAGCCCTTGGCTGGAGCCAATCGATAAACTAATAGTTATTATTTCTTATTTCAGAAGAGTTTCTGAAGAGTTGTCAGAGACCAAGCAGCAGTTGATGAGCGATTGCACTGTTCACATGGATTTATTTGCTATTCAAACCAAATTTTCAATCCCATCACGAAATATTAAACTTTCTCCATTGCAAACAAGACCTACTAAGAATATCCAATCCAATTATCCTAGCTGTAACCAATTCGTTCATCAGGCAATTACCTTGGCCGCAAGGATGAAGATGTCATTTGTTTCTGGAAAAAAAAGGACATAGTGATAATCATGTTAATCCAGGTAAATGAATTCTAATAATAAGGTCATGATTAAAGACAGTTACAAATTTGGTGAAATAATTTGCAGCTTTACCGTTAGCATGCTTCATGAATTTCCGAAGCGCTTCTGTATTCAGTGCTGATGATCCGTGTCCAATACAAAGTAAAGAATGGAACGAAGCCCAGTCAGCTTCTGCACAAGATTTACTAGAAAAAAGAATCTTATTATGCAATGTTGAATAATAGAGGGAGTCGCATATCGTACTGCTCCAATAACAAGGTCTGTCTAATCTTTTTCTATTTGATCATTTCAACTATACAGGTGAAATCAAGTTAAAAGGCCAATTAGACAAAGAAGATTACACATATGCCTATTTACTAATGCTGTATAATATAATCTTTACCTGCAATAATAAGCTTCTTTGCAGCCTCCAAGACACGGAACAACAGAAGGCAAAGGGAAATTCTCTGAATAGGGCAAAAGTAATCTGCCATTCATTAAGGATTGAACAATATCTTGCTGGAGATGAGTTTTTCCAGATGAGCTACCACATCCCGTTCGATCAGATGAACCACATTCATCAACTGCAGACACTCCTAATTCTTCCAAATACAGTTTCCTCCCAATTTGAAGCTCTATCGAGCCAATGAATCGGAAACAAAAGCCGCAAACCAAACAATCAATCTTCCACATACAAGGAGAAAGAGAAAGTCAACATCCAAATGAAGAAAGCCACTGCAAAAAGGAAGAAACAACGTCATGTCTTCGGAAGAAAAACCTTATTAGACGAATGTTGGGCGCCAGCAAGCATTTGATCCTTCAAAATAAGGTCACCTTCTTTAAAATCAACATCACTGTAAACCCCTGCGGTTAGCTTTACCAATCCATATCAAAAGCTCAACAAAGGCAAATGCTTTAAACTACTTCACCATTCCCACCATGGTATACATCAAGTTCACGAATACGGGTTCGTAAAAGAAATCACCAGCAACTAAAAACCAAATAATCAAACATAAAACCCGGAAAAAAAAAAAAGAAAAAATCAAACTCAACATTCCCTAATGAAAATAATAAAAAGAAAAGTATAAAGAACGAACCTTTTCCATGCTCGCCATCAGGTTTAACCCTCAGTCCGGAGCATTGCGTCTCAGCTACAAGCGCTTCGAAGTATTTCTGAGAAAAACATCATATATTAGTAAATAAATAAATTTAACATGCATATCTATAGATAAGTTTTGGTACCTGGACTTGAGGAAGGGGTGGAGGTCTGAGAAGTGTGGAAATTTGGCCGGAAAATTGAGCATCAATTGGGCAGATGGAAGCCTCCATTAAAGCTCTTGCTGCTGCTCTCTGCTAATCTAGGGAAATTTGAGTGGAAAAAACGCTTATACCGCCGCCGGGAAAATCCAATGAATAGCCAAACTTTTTAAATTGAACCCATTCCAAATCTTGTTTAAATCTTATGGGCTTTCATCCAAATTAAACTCCATATGTGTGGGTGGGTTGCCTACCCAAAATTTCACAAATCCATTGGATATCAAAGATTCATCAATTGGATATTAAGATTTAAGGTCAATCCAATTAAGACTAATTAATATTGAACATTTTTGTAATTTACCGTCCCAACAAATTTTTATTACAAATTATCATCTAATCTTTGCATTTTTAACAAATTGTCATCTAAACCTTTTTTAATTTTGGTGGAAAAGCGTGACACGTGACATGTTTAAAAAACATACACGTTAATTAAATTTTCATCAAAACTATCCAAAAATAATTTAGATGACGGTTTATTACAAATACAAAAATTAGATGGCGATTTATAATGAAAGTTTGTTAGGATAGTAAATTGTAAAAATGCACAAAGTCCGAATGAGGTTAACACCCCCCCCCCCTCCCCCAAGAGACGGAGATTGTAGAAAAGTCATAATAATTATTGGATTAATTTATAAAAAAAAAGTTTATAATAATTATTGGAGAAATGTATGTCGGAGATTATATGACCCGACAACTATAATTTATGATGGAATATACTTGCGTTATAATTTTAAGATTTGTTGCATTCTCAAACTATGTTTAGAATTACGAGCTGATAAACAATTTTAAATAGATAACATGGTCATGCAAATAAAAATTACATCAACTGAAAATAAATTTTATTGAACACGAATTTGGAAATTTAACTTATAAGTTAGGCCTTATTTTATTTGATTATCTTACATAGGTAGTACTTAATCCCAAATGTGTGCGACTTTAATTCAATAGATAATAGTCTAATGGATTAGGAAGTAAATTACCATAACATATTTTGGAATATGAACACAACGTTCAATTTGCTTACCACCTCCAAGTTTTCAAGGGTAAATTTTTTTCATTAGGTTATAATAACACACCACACACGTTCTACTGCCCCTATTTCATATGCACACTGGGGTCGCAACGGACTTTAATGCCGAAATATTCTAACTTGCAGATTGTCTGATTTTCAAGCGAAGTAAGTTTTTCTATTTTTATGTTAAATTTTGTCATAGCGGTTGTTACCATCATCATTTAGACCATAAAGGAATTGCTATGAATCAACATTGGGGCCTCCTGTTGTTGTCGCATGGAGTAATAGACTTTAGGGCAAAGTTTTTATTTGGTGGGTAGGGTTTGTATTTAGAACGACAAATCAAAATTTAGGGTCCAACGTGGATTGTGCAATTTGGGATTGAGATTAGGGACTTCAATTGTGCAATTTGTATATATTTTTTTTTTGTGCTAGTGCAATTTGTAATGGTAATGCTATGATCATGGTCCGTGCTTTGATATTAGGGGCATAAATCGTACTTATTTCAAAGTTTTCCATTATAACAAAATGTTGGATATTGCGGTAAACACTGCAAGAAATCCTAAAATTCCGATGGAAAATTTCGAGGGAAACACTCTGTAGGAATTTGATTTTTTTTTTTTAAGACTCCGTAGGAATTCAATCCTTTTTTAAAATGTGTTGGATGGGGAACACTACAAGAAATCCTGTAAAATGTGTTGGATGGGGTTCAAACCCAAGAGTTCATAGAACTCAAGACCCATCTGTGCCAGTCAGGTTAAATAATTTGTTAAGTGGATGTTAAATTATTTTATAAATAACCATCGACAAACAAGTAATACTCAGAAAAGTCTACGGCAAAATTTCATTTCATGCTCAAATCTCACTCTTATTTTGCTCTGACGTTGCTCGTGCCTCCGCCTCCGGCCGTTGCTTGCCGATCGTCGCCTGCTCTTGCCTCCACCTCATGTAAATTGGAAGATTTCGTGGCAGTTGACTAAATCTTATTTATTGTAACAAATGTAGTCATTTTATCGCACACGAAATCAATGATGGGGAAGATATAAGTGAGGCGATCCAATAGGTCAGCTGGTTCAAACTAAACATTTTAAACTAACAATAAAAATTAAACTGTCCCCAATGGCTTCGATGCCTTCTTTTTTTCTTAAGCGCCTTCTTAAGGGGACATTTCACCACAGCGGCTGCCGGACCGCCGCTGAGACATCTCACCACCGCGCCCGCCGGACTTAAGTTTGACGTAAGTGCATAATGGTTCTCTTAGTTGACTCAGCTCGCTGATTGGCTTCTGTGGCAGTTTGCTGCCACTGCTCAGAAAGAGTGTGCAACTCATTCATGGCATGCCTCAATTTTTCCTTCAAATGATTCATTTCCGCTTCTTTTTGGGAAGTTGAATCCCTCAATTTCTGTCTAGTAGCTTCCAACCATGCTTGCATCTCATGTAGTTCACCACTCATTTCTTCCATTTCGTTTGCTGAAGCTTCTTGACGCGCGACCTTCGCCTTCAGCTCTCTGAACTCCGCCTCCTATTTTTGTATCCCTTCAGACATGTCATTGATATTCTGGGCCAAATCAGTAGACATGTCAACACATGACTCAGAGATGTCCATCTCAATATTCGCCTCAGCATTGGTCGCTGCAACATTGGAAGAAGTCGGTGTTGTCGACATGGCTAGTTTTCGGTGAAACTTTTTCGATTAGGTTTTCGGTGAGACTGAATAGGTCAGCTGGTTCAAAGAATACGTAAGACTTATATAATATCATTTTACTTATCTAGAAAACAACTAACATATTAATTATAAGTTTTAGCATTTTTTTTATTTAATATAAGTTCATAACGACCATAATGGAGTTTTTGATATATTGTTATGTTAGCTCTCATACGGTCCGTATATAAAGATTAGAATTTGGCATAAATATTTTGTGAATGACTTCAAATTTCACACTAGATCTTGGGGTGTTGGAAAGTAAACAATGAATAGTAGGGTGCGGGTTAAAGGGAATTTTGATGGAAAAACTGAGGATAATGATTATAATGGAATGTTGGATGATATCATTGAATTAGAATATCCGGGAGAACCTTTAAAAAGGGTTATTTTGTTTAAGTGTGAGTGGTTTGATCCAACCCCTCGAGTGAGAACGCGCATTGACAATGCAGAAAGCATGATTTTTGAGGTTAAGGAAATGGTAAATACAAAAACTATGACCCATTTCTAATTGCTCAACATGCACGTCAGGTGTACTATGTTTCATATCCAGTTCAAAGTAAAGATAAACTAAATAGGTGGGTTGTAATAAAAACAAAGCCAAAAGAAAAGTTAGAAGTTGAAGATCCCATTGAAGTGGGATATCAAAACGAAGGTGATGTTATTGTAAATGCAATTACTTTTCATGAAAATGTTGGAATTTTTTACTGATAATGTTCAATTATACATGATGTTGAGGAGGGGGAAATGAACATCTTCAATCCGTATGTTAATCCATCGATATCAAGTAATGAAGAATGTAGTGATGCTAAAGAATCTGCTGATGAATCTAATGATGATGAGGGATCTAACGATGATTGGTTAGTTAATGCACACAACAGGAATATAGAGGGTTGGATGCTAGATGAGGTATATGGAGGATTGTGGGCAATTTGGGGGAGCCCTAGATATCCAGTTGTGCGTGAAAGAAATGCACACAACAGGAAGTCGAAACAAGGATCATCAGTCTACACTGGGGGTTCGATCATTAGTATGCACACGCGCATTACCATGATCGAACAAGAAACTCAAAAAAGGTTGGACTAGACGTTGCCTTTGTAGCTGGATATGTGAAGCCTGAAGATAATGGAAAAGCTGTGGAAGATTGACACATTACCATGATAAAATGACGTTTTTACATGAGGCGTCACAATATAATAGACTTATTATGACATTGTTAATAAAGTGTCTCAATATAGTACATATATTTTGACACTTTAAAAAAATGTCCCAATTATATAATTAAAAAATTACTTGTTTTACAATCACTTTTTGGCTCTTTCCTGAAAAACAAGGAGGGAAACATTTGCACTTGTCCAAAAAATAATCACATCTACACCGAAAAATTTTATTTTTCTTTTGTGATTTAATGTTTGAGAAAATAGAAGTTTAATATCAAAAGGAATAAGATTTACCCCAACTTGCGTCCCCACTGAGCATCCCCAATCGCGGCGTCGTCACCACCCACCGACAATCTGTACAAACAACACAATCAGTCTACATTTTTCGTAGTATAGGAGAAACTCTTTGAGCATGCGCCTGAAGACTGAACCTGGCGTGAACTTAGGGTATTTTCTTGAAATCGACTTCTTTTCTTGTGTGAGCGATCGGATTTTCCATTGTTTGTTTTGTCTTTCGTTCTCATTTGATCATTTGCAATGATTATTGAAATGTACCAAAACGTCCCTTCTCTTGTGGGATATTCGCATTTTCAGGTTGATGCAATTTACAAATCTTAAGTTGAAATCACTGAAGAAGGGGAATATAAAATTGTCTCTGGTTTTATGAAATTTGATATATTAGTAGCCACACTAAAGAATTAATGTTATTTTAGTGGTTCGATTTTAATGATTCTTGCTATCGTGGTAGTTGGATTTTGACAATTCTGACTGAACTAGTGTATTTCTATTTACATATATAACATGTTGATTTCCTTCGTGTATACATGTGACTTTGATTGTTTCTTTGTGTTTTGTTAATTAAATTTTGTTAGATTGACTTATCTTAGCATAGGAGAAAAGGAAATAGTGTAATCTATATATATAATTTAAAACCCTTGAGGCTATGCATGTGTATAGTGACGTGGATAGCCTCAAAAAATTTTAAATATCTTAATGAAAATTTAAATTTGATATTATCTTTAAAAATATCTCTTTTTTTTTTTTACTTTATTATCCATACAAAAACGTTCAAGAATTTTTCAAACTCCCACTTAATTCTCATAATTTGTTGCAACATAAATATTTGATTTCGAAATTCAAGTATAAAAATTCAAAATTCAAGTACAAAAGGAAATAATACTGAGAATCAGATTATCATACTTTAATTAAAATTTAAAATTTAAAAATTACAAATTATGTACTTATCTAAATATTTAAAATTATTTAAATTCAAACTACTTTCATATGATTCTTCTACATATATATTTGTTAGAAATATTTGGATTTTAAAATCAACAATATCAAAATCAAATCTAATAAAATCTTTCCTCTAAAAATTGGTACAAATCCCATAACAGACTTTTATTAGGATTATATCTCTTTTAATTGTAAGTAAATCTAATCAAATTTAAAATTCAAATTCAAAATCTATTGAAATATAAAATCTACATTTGGTTATCTGAAAAGAAAATTAGTTTTAGTTTTCTTATTTAAAAGTTATGCATTCTATTTTAGTCTCATTCAAATTTCTCTTCATGAGTGATAAAATTTTTTCCCTTCATTCATGTATTTATAGTTCCAACTTTTTTATTATTATATATGCATCTAACAAGAATAAGAACTCTACATATTATTTACAGCTAATATGGAAAACCATCTATTGGAATTGACCGACGATTTACTTAAATTGGAACATGATATTGAAGCCAGACAGATCATCATTTTGAAGAAGACTTGAAAAAGGTAACTGTTGTTGTTTTTCTCCTTTATGACAAAAAGAAAGAAAAGTATATTTTTATATTTTCCTTTTATTAATTTATTAGATTTTACTATATACATTTGATTTGTGTTTACAAATATGATTTGAGTTTTTCATTTTGAATTTTATTAATAAGTTGTAATAATTTATATCTAAAATAATTTGATATACTTTATTAGTTTGGTTTTTATATTTTTATATTTTTTCATATAAGTTTTAAATTATTCTAATTTACCATATTGAAAGTTTATACTTTTAATGGTTTCTACCATAATTTTTGTGTTTTTTTATCATGACAATCGTTTGATTCTAATTATTTTGAAAAAATAATTTTTTATTAATTGATAATTTGATACATCTAAAATATACATAAATTAATATTTTTCTATTATATTATAAATAGTTGTATCCCATGCTTTGGCACGGGTTTAAAACTAGTTAATATCATGTTGTTCTTGCTGGGGAAGGCTTCTATTAAGAGTGTGAACTTAAGTATTTGATCATGATTATACTCATGTGATTATTATTCTAAGAATTTTTTGTAATACAAGGAAAGTCTCAAAACCTATTACAACTTTCTAGGTAACCATAGTCTTGGTCCGCCGCGACCCGTTTGTGTTTCCACATCGTTGTCCTGAGCGTTCATGTTCCTCCTTAACTTGAGACATTGTGTGTTCCTTCTCTTGTGATGGGTTTTCATCATCCTTCACCATCCTTTAATGGTAATTGTCGTCTTTTGTCGGTCCATAGGCTACTCTTGCTCCTTAAACTTGTTTCAACCACAAACGAGTATTGTCTTTTGCAGTGACTGTGCTACATCCAGTTCCATGATACCCATGGGTCCAAGGAGTTCTTTCCTCTTGTTGTGACTTCCTCCGCATGCAAAGGTGTCTCAAGGGCCGAAGCAATTGTGTATAACCTTTTTTTAGTGACTTGCGTTTTTAGTCCTGAAAACGAAACCCAAACCGAGACTATATAGGATTCCACATTAAGGTCAAAGTCTGGCGTCCATTTTAGAATGCACATCGTAAAGTCCTTGAAAGTAACATGTATCTTTTGAGAAAATTCTCGCATAGTCGTTATGGTCTGCACATCTTATTAGGACATATGTTACTATTCAATAAATTGACTTTCACTTCTTTAACGAAAAGTCATCTACTTGAGGTAGTCTCTGGAGTGAAGTTCGGAAATTGCTCGCAGCAGGCATTTGCATCTAGAGAAAATTGCCCGTGGCAGCCATTTACATCCAGAGCCATGGATCCTCCCACTCAAGAGGTCCAAACTCCGAGTTTGATTAATCTTGAGGGAGGCCCCACTATGGCGATTATAGCATATCTGATAAGCCAAAATTGTGAATGCAAACCATGCAGACAGCATCTGAAAAGGAAAAGAAGCTTTTGCATAATATAGCTAAAGAGAATCTGACCCTAATAAACCAACGAACATTTACCTTACCAAATGGAAATGCTAAACCGGGGCCGTCTACGTTTGAGAAGATGCTCGGGTTTGGAACTGTAATAATAGGAGCTGCTGTCATACTCGTCTTGAGTAGATAACCTTGTTCGTGTGACTGTAATTTGAAGTTTGCCATGGCTTCGAAGTCTGAGAAAATCGAGAGATCCGACTCAAAAGGAAAACAGGTCAACCTTACCTCAGTTGTCAAGTTTTCGAAGTCGGTTACAAAGGCATCTCTCGCCGTCGGGACTGCTTCGACGGCATTTTCTTCCGCTGCTTTGTCATTTGCATGTTGTCTCAATCTGCTAGCAAGATCAGTAGGTGAACTTTGTGGCTTTGATCTACAATGAAAAAAGGATTCGAAGTTTGCTGAGAGAGATAGTGGTGCTGCTGCCGAAAGAGAGAGAGTTGCTGGTGGTGAGGGACTTAGTACTACTTTTGCTGCAAGAGAGAGAGGGACTGCCGAGGAAAATGCTCTTGCAGCTGAATGATGTCTGAACACTCACGGAGTCTTTACAATACAATCCATAGGGGCTGGGTTATTAGTCTTTACTTCTCCAACAAATAGTTAAAGAACCATACTTGTTTTTACATGGTTTATTTTTTGCTGATTTTTGGGCTATTTAGTCAAGCTGCCTTTTTACTTTTATGGTTTGTATCTTAACTAGCCTTGTCTCAAATACATATCCCTTTTACTTTGGTTGGTTTTGAGGTGGTGGAAAACTGTATTTGACCACATTACCCTTACCTCAATTAAAAAAAAAAAGTCAACTTGAAGTAAAATTCAAGGTAGCGTAAGGTGGGTTAACCACACGTGAATTTGATGCAGATTTGAATACCAGGCAACAACAATACCAATATCGTGATTCAAATCAAATTAAATCAGACATTCATATATGTGCTTCCTCTACACTCTATCTTAATTTTTTAAGGTTTCTTTTACCACCTTCTCTCCTCAGGCTTTTTCAGTTGCTTTCAGCGATCACTCGTTTTCTCCTTCAATCGCTTTTAATACTTTCTCATTTTCTCTCATCTTCACATAAGGCACGTGATGACAAACACACACGATATTTTATATAGAAATTGCATCATCCGCTTACTCCCGTATACATTAAATTCACTTAAGTTAGAGTTTATACATATATTTATCTTTAATATTCGACAACAAAACAAAATTCATTAACGCATTTCAATTCCTGCCCCATTTATAAATATTCCTCAACACTCATATATCTCACATTTTCACTCCCAAAACTCCATCTCTTTCTCTCTTAGCATTGAGATGTTTCGTGTTCCTCCTCCTCCGGTAGCTGCTCTAGATGCTGTTGGAAATGAGATGGTTCCTCTTCCTCCTCCTCCGGTGGCTGCTCTAGCTGAAAACGTAAGTTAAACATGCACAATCGTTTTTTCTTTTGTTGTCTGAGAAATCTCCATCTATTAAAATGTGAAAAAGTAAACTATCGTTTTGTGGTCCGTAAAAAGTAAACCATCAAAGCTCTCTTTCTAGAGGGATCATGGTTGCCGTTAATTTTGGGATGTTTTGCTAGTAGTTTATAATATGAAACAATCTAATTTTACGCAACAAAAAAGTTTTCTAGGGCACTATTCCTAATACTATGGTCCAGGTCCATTGCGGTTCGTTGGTGTTTCACGTTGTTGACATTAGTTCTTCGGTAATTTGTTATATTTATCTCATCTTGTTATAAAAGAATGTTACGAAATTCTCAATATTGGGATGTATTAAAAAAAACTGAAAAAATAGAGAAATTAAAAAAATAGTTTCATTTTTCTTGAATCGATTGTCTGGTCCCATTATCAAACCAAAATTGCCAGTTAACTGACTACTTTTGTCGGTCCTAAATTGGTCTGATTGCTACCGGTTCTAAAGGCCCTACCCGGCTCGTCGGCTTGAATAAAGCTCCAGTTATGGATCGAACCGGCCGGTGTGGTTTTGAAAACACTAATTCAGAAAAATTCTAGCCCAGACCTGGCTTGGCCGGACCCAATCAATCAAAATACACTTGCCATTTGATTGATCACTCTCCCAAAATTTCAACCAACCACACGGCAAGTGCAAAACACTTGTCCCCTCATTATACAGGTTTGGCCGAGCTAGGCTCGGGCTAGAATTACCCATCAGCAACCCCTTGAGTGAGTTTCAAAAACAATGCGCTTGCGACATTACGGAATGAAACTTCCAAAAACATATTCAGAAACAGAGGTTGGTGAGCTTCCTCAATTTTCTCTTATAAACAGTTAGGAATGTCGCCACGTCTTACTAACTCAGGAAGAACAAAATAAGATTAAATCCCAATTCTTATACACAAAACCCAGTTTTAAAAAGAACCCCGAAATTCAAACCTAAAATCTCAGTCTTGAAATGAAACCCCTTCAATCAGTCCCAGAATCGTGTGAGCAAATCGGAATTCCTTGAGAAAAACAATGGCGATCGTCTGGAGATACTTTGGAACCACCTCATCACGCGTGAAGGACTTCCTTCTCCTCCTCTCCGTCCTCCTCTCCTTCTGCCTCGTCCTCTACGTCCAACACCTCCTCCTCCACCCACCGCGCGCCTCCATCTCCGCCGTCGAAGCTCTTCCACCGCCGCCGCCGCCGCCGCTTTCCCTCCAGCGCCTCCTCTTCTCCGTCGCCTCCTCTTCCAAATTCCTCGACTCTCGAGCCTCTTACCTCCGCCTCTGGTACGATCCCATTTCTCATCTCAACACCACTTTCATTTTCCTAGACCGGCTTCCGCCGAACCCCCCCGCCCCCTCCCTCCCTCCCGTCGTCGTTCCGCCCAATTCCTCGTCGCTCTCCTCCGGCCACCGCATCGCGCGCATCGTCAAGGAAGCTGTTGCCCTGGATGTTCCCGGCGTTTACTGGTACGTTTTCGGCGACGACGATACCCTGTTTTTCACGGAGAATTTGGTGCGGATTTTGTCCAAATATGACCACAGTAAGTGGTATTACATCGGTTGTAGCTCCGAGAGTTACGAGCAGAACGAGAAATTTTATTTTGATATGGCGTATGGGGGCGGTGGGTTCGCGATTAGTGCGCCCTTGGCTAAGGTTTTGGCTCGGGTTCTTGACTCTTGCCTCGAGCGGTATCCGCATATGTATGGAAGTGATGCTCGGATTTTCGCTTGTTTAGCTGAGCTTGGTGTGAGGCTGACAGTGGAACCAGGGTTCCATCAGGTATGTGATCATTTGGTGCTGTTAGTATGATCTCTTGTTAGTTTTAACTTTGTAAAGGATGAATATTTCTGTTCTCGTCGTCTCAATTTTATGTTCTAAAACTTGAATCGATACTGATTATCAGTAATGTGAGTTCCCAATGTGTATGGATGTCTTTCTGTACTGGTTACCTTCTTAGGTGAA
>JBBMKE010000011.1:9441248-9477602 GCA_037834125.1 Lippia alba | reverse complement strand
GCCAAATTACTCAATTGCCCTTACTTTTTGGTTGGAAAAAAGTCCGCCTACATTTCATTCTCCATCTTGCCTTCCTTATATATATGCAAGGGTGTTATTGACATTTCATGCAATAAAGTGTGGGTTGTGCAGATTGAAGTAAACACCCCAAATAAATCATACTAATAATCCATGCCATTAAACAGCCCAGGTAAACACTGTGCTATTTATATACATTGTTATCCATCCATTGATAACCAAATCTACCTGGATTAGTGTCTAGTGAGGTAAACTATTTCTTAGTTGTCAACAATGTCGGCTAAACTAATTCACATAGTTAAATTTTATTGATAGTTTTTATGTTAGCTAATAAAACATTTACGGCTTCACTAAATATTAGTTTATTTTCTAAATGAGGCAGATAATTGCAAAATAATATTAGGACTCCGGCCACTTATTTTACCCCATTTGATATTTTAGAATATTTATTGTGATATACTAGCAATTTTAGACTCTATTTAATAAAATAATCATAATTTTCGTACTCCGTTTTAACAATTTAAGGACCTATTTAACAAAAATTAGTAATTTAAGAACTCTCGTGCTTGAAGATTGAATTGACGATACTGGAGTTCCAAACTTGCGAATTTTAGTTAAATAGAATTTTAAATTATTAATGCCACGACAAGTATCTCAAAACGTCAACGGGAGCAAATGTAAGTCTTATTTTTAAAATTTTCTCCAACATGAATCAATAATAGTTTTAAGTTTTAACCAAATTGAAACAACAATAGCTTTATCTTATATGGGGCGTTTACTTTGTTGGTTGGGATGAAATGAGATTTATGAGTAATGAGATGAATTGTGGGATATTGTAAGGGTGGATTAGTCATCCCATGAGGGATGTGGATAAATAATCAACATTTTATCCAATATCATCTCATACCGTGTCATCAATCACGTACTTACAAAAATATTAGTAAAAATAAATTTAAATAGGATCTAATCTCCACTCATTCTACAAAGTAAATATATCATATATAGATTAAAAAATCTCACCTATTTGCTTTCCGCCCATTAAATAAAGACTGAGAGTCTCTCATTCAACACGCTATTTAAAGAACCCCAGCTAGTCATAATTACACGATCGATCCATCAAAGCCTCTTCTTTAATTTTCTCTAAAAACGAAACCAAAAACCATGTCTCAGGCCACCGGAAATGAAACAAACCATATGATAATGGAGTTCCTAGTGTTTCTATCACTAGTTTTGGCCACCATAATCTTTCACAAATATCGGCAATTCCTCAAGAAAAGAATCCATCCTCTGCCCCCTGGCCCCTCAGGCCTCCCCATTGTTGGCTGCTTACCAATAATGCTGAAGAACAAGCCAGTTTTCCGATGGATGCTAAAACTCATGCAAGAACTGAACACGGAGATACTCTGCATCCGCCTCGGTGGGACGCACGTCATCCACGTCACCTCTCCTGAAATTTCAAGGGAGTTCCTGAAGAAGCAGGACCTTGTTTTTGCCTCACGGCCTGACTTCACGTCGGGCAAGATGACGAGCAACGGATATTTATCCCCAGGCCTTTCGCCCGATGTTGGTGATCAGTGGAAGAAAATGAGGAGGGTACTCGTCTCTGAAGTTCTTTCACCAGCAAGGCACCGATGGCTGCATAATAAGAGATGTGAACAAGCTGATCATATTGTGAAGTACGTTTACAATCAATGCTCGAACCCTCTCGCAGACGGGCTTGTGAACGTGAGGCTTGTGGCAAGACAGTATACTGGGAACATGATAAGGAAGATGATTTTTGGGAAGAGGAGTTTTGGGATGGGAATGGAGGATGGAGGCCCTGGAATTGAAGAGATCGAGCATGTGGATGCGTTATTTGCAATCATACAATATGTCTACGGGTTTTCTGTTTCTGATTATCTTCCATGGTTGGAAGTTTTTGATCTGGATGGCCGTAGAAAGATGCTTAAGGAAGCTCTTGAAAGAGTAAGGAAGTATCACAATCCCGAAATAATAAGAGGGTTGAGATGTGGAAACGAGGTGTCAGAAAGACCGAGGAGGATATTCTTGATTTGTTGATTAATCTAAACGATTCCAGAAACAATCCACTGTTGACAGTTCAAGAGATAGAATCACAAATTATTGTGAGTATCTATAATTATACTTTTAAACTGGCTAACTAGACTTCAAAATCAAGTAACATTAAGATCAGTGAATAACAACATAGATATATAGAATCCGACGAGAGCTTTACATTAAAAACTAGATCATACCTCACGTGTGTTTTTGTAATTTATCAAAGAGCACTATAATTTACAATATAGCTCCCTTTTTTCATCTGAGAAAGAAATTCTCACTCACTGGATTTCATTGATGACATAAACAGGAAATGATGTTGGGCACAATTGATGCTCCTCCGAATACAGTAGAGTGGTGCATTCCCAAGATGATCAATCAACCATACATTTTCGAAAAGGCTCGTCGAGAACTCGATCGAGTGATCGGAAGGAATAGACTCGTAAGCGAATCAGATTTGTCTAAGCTGAACTACCTGAAAGCCTGTGTTAAAGGGGCATTCAGATTGCACCCTGTTGGTCCTTTCAATCTCCCACACGTTTCTACTAAAGATACCGTTGTGGGTGGCTATTTCATCCCGAAAGGCAGCCACGTGCTGCTGAGTCGTGTCGGCTTGGGACGGAACCCTCGGGTTTGGAACGATCCTCTCAAGTACAAACCCGAGAGACACATTGTTGATGAAACCTCAGTGGTGGTGATCTCTGATCCTGAATTGACCATACTCTCATTCAGTACCGGGAGGCGAGGGTGCCCGGCGATCGTGTTGGGTTCAACTACTACAACCATTCTTTTCGCACGGCTTATTCAGGCGTTCGATTGGAGCTCGTCGTTGCATGATAGGCCGGACGTTGGCCTGGTCGAGTCGGAAGGTAATCTGTTGATAGCTAATCCGTTGATTGCACGTGCAATTCCGCGGTTGGAAGAAGATGTTTACAGGCAACTAATGCAGAATTAGTATAGAAGATGGGGGGAATTGAAATTTTTTACATGTTAAATATGGTCTTGTGTAGAATCGTGTGTGCAGCTGGTGATTGCACGACCTTAGCCTTTTCTTTGCTCTGCTCTGGATCTCCTGTTTCAATTTGTGTTCTTTTTTCAAAATAATTTGTGTTCTATTTTTTATTTCGTTTCTTTGTTTGAAGGTGTGTACGTAATGCGTTGAAACAATAGCTGAAAGCACATGAAAAACATTTTTTAGTTCATTATGCCATTTATGTGTATTCGTTGTTACACTATCATCTATATATAACATAGAAAACTCTAGTGTAGACTCAACCGATCTCTAACCAATTAAACTAAAAGTGTATTACATGTTGCTATTTACTCGAGCACTAAAATATCGGCCTACGAAGTGTCGAATGTGCGGCTACTTTAATAGTTGTATGATTTTCGCATGTTCGACTTCATATTTATATAGCCTTCAAATTATAAAAATTATGGTCTTATTAGTCATGGAAGTAGACGTTGCAATAACTAATTTTAATTCAAAATTTTGATTGAAGATTTAACATAAAAAATAACACGTAGCCCCCTTTTTAAGTTACTAAATTAGAATGAGCCTCCAAGGATATGCCGGTAATAAAAATTTGACCAAAGTCAACAGAGTTAATTTCGAGCTTTTACAAATATTTTTGTTGATATCATCAAGATTTTAGCGATTTTGAGGGTTAAGCGTCACTACAGGAAAAATGGCTTTTAACTACAAATTTTTTTACTACGATTATTTAATCGTAGTAAAAGGCCATTATTAACTACGATTTATTGGCCATAGTAAATAACTAATAAATAAGACAATAATTACTACAGAGTTTTATACGTAGTAAATAATTTCACAAAACGACATAATTTTAAATTTTTACTAAATATTTTAATTGAATTCTTAAATAATGTCTCGTGAAGACTTTGATATCAAAATATTATAGTGTCCCACCCTTTGTTCATTTGGCCAAAACAAAAAGACCATTCCATTTTCAAATGCTCTCTGAAATCAAAATTCCTAAACACTTAAACCCTCGATGTTTTCCGTCCGACCAAAGGTAACAATCCCCTTCCCTCCCCACCGCGGCGACGCCCCCCACCCCATCCCCCCTCTCGGAAATTCAAGGCAACGATCCCCTCCCCACAGCGACACAGCCCCCCACCCCTATCCCCCTCTCGGAAATGTTGAAATCAAGAATCGAAAGAAGCACGACCATGAAGAATCGCAAGAAAGCACCGCAAGCATCTCAGAGGGAACAGTAACCCAGAGGTATGCACCACCACCATATCTGCTTGGACGAGCATCGGGAAGGTTGGTATATGTTGCTCTTCCACAAGTTCTACTACGTAATAGGGTTTTATTTTTATTTACTAATTTTGATTTTAGGCAATTGTGTCTGTTTTGATTCCGAGAGGCCTTTAAATTGAACTACAGTTGATATATTATTAAAGTTTCTTTGACGTTTCTTTTGGGTCGAAAGTTCTGTCAAAGGTTTTTGTTTTGAGTTTATACGGGCCCTTTTGCATGTTTGAGTAGTGGGGTTTTAGATTTCTTTCCTTTTTTAAAAACTTTATTTAGATTATAGTGAATTTGTGAGTTTCTAGAGCTAATGAGCAGTGTTAGAATGTTAATTGATGATGAACTTTGAGAATAAATGTATAGTGGAGTAGTATATCTTTGAGATTCTTGAGCCCCATTGGCTATCCTATGAAAAGGGTGCTGGTAAATATGAAAGATTATTTGGAGGAGGTGGGCCATTTGACTAAATTGAACCTTCAAGATGCTTGGCTCCCTGTCACTGAATCTCAGAATGGAAATGCACATTATGTAGCTTTTCATAACCTCAATGCTGGTGTTGGGTTCAAGGCTTTGGTCCTGCCTGTTGCCTTTTCTTTTCTGGGATGGTATGATTAGATAGAATTTGATATAATAACGAAGTGTTTAAGTTCAGAACCTAAACATTAACACTTCATTAATGAAACATGAAGTGTTTAGATGTCAATTTCTCATGGAAAATTGTAGGTTCCTACTGAATGCTACACCGATAATCTGGGGAACCATTCCACTTAAAAATTCTCCAGATTCAGATGCTAACATATGCACTATTGAAGATTTTCAAAAGTCGTTCACTTGGTTTCTCAATGATATATGCAATCCTTCCTCTCCGATTGGTGTGTTGGAGAAGCATCAAGACGACAATAACCTAATTGTCCATGACAGTCAAAAGGTTCACTAAAGAAGTAGGGTCCGATAACGTAGTATTGTAGCAGTATGGTTGCTAGGGATGATTTTTATTTTGCACTTGTCAAGAATGATTGTGTTTCTCCTAATTATAGATCTTCTGTGTACTCTGGAACTCTTTAGTATATTGTCTGAACATTAACGTTATGGTCTACAAACTTACTTTAGTCTCTTATTTCCAATTGTCATAATAGAGAAATGAAGGTGATTGTCCATAGTCATTGCCTTGATGCACCCCTCATCTACTTTTTATTTATTTTCAGGTTATTGGTAGTCTAACCTCTGCTAGATCATAATTTGATTTCTTCTCAAGGGAAGCTGACAAAAAAATGATGGTACTTATTTGCACCCTAAGACTGTTTACCTTAATTTTGTTGATCAAGTAATATATTATCTGTTTGCAACTTTTCTTTTGTCAGTATAAAAGTTTGTTTAGTTTCTTTTGAATATAAACTAGCACTAGTATTTTAGATACACTGGCAGCTCTTTTATGTGCAAGATATATGGTGGTGAGCATTAGCAATTTTCAGTGGCACCAATCCCTGCCTGTTAGAATGAACTTGATAAAAATTTTCTAGAATGAACTTGATAAAAATTTTCGACTATATTATAGACTTACAGTTTTGGTATATGGAGCAGTTCTAATTTTTGAAAATTGATCCTCTGTTGGGTAGCTCTTTACAATGCTCTCATTTACTCTCATTAATTTAAGTAAAAGTGGGTTTATAGTTTTATTTGCTCTCATTTACCAGACTTGCATTAGAGATAGACCCATCTCAAATCTTTTAATAAGTTTATATCAGATGTTATTGACTTGCATTAGAGAATAGGCAATGTTCTCAGCATTAATGATGTTATAGCCTCAAATCTGTTGTAAGTTAAAATGAGATGCATTAGCTATTAGATTCTTCAAAAATTTCAACCATTTTTTTAGTAAAATTAGTTTTTATTGCATTAATCTGTAGTGCTTGTTCTATTTTCTTTGAGAAGGTACCTGTTTGGCAGAGTCTAACTATGTGCATTTGTCTTTTGTATTAATCTATATACTTCTTTCGTGTAACATTGTCTTTCCATCTGGGTTTCAGCTCCCAGCTTAAATTTATTAACAGGGGAGTTGTGGGTTCTGACCATTTCTTCAATTCCTAAGGTAATTTTCTATCTTAGTTTATCATATTTAACGAAAACCTGAGAATTATGTTTGTCTTTCTCTTTTTTCTTTTTTTTTTTGTTGTAATATAAGGACTATAAAAGGTGGATATGCATGTGTTTTGTAATATACATGTGCTTAACTAATGGGGATTTTTATTTTTCTATGTGACTTGTCTGGAGTTATCTTTTATCAATAACTAACTAAGGATTTGAAATCCATCTATTCATGTTATTTTTCTTCATGTTATCATGATGTAACAACTAGTGAATTTGTTTATGTTTCTGAATTGTGTTTTGTAAACTCACTTTGGAATTCTCTCTTGGCAATGTTTTTAGGTACAACTTCATTACTCATGTTTCTTAGTAGACTTGATCTGTGATATCATTTGTGTTACTCATATATCAGCTGAATGAAGTAATAATAATATTTGTTTGCATTTTTGGCTGCCTTCTGAGAAAGAAATATGTTCATAGTCAGTTAGTTTTTGTTCCTTGTTCAATGAAACTAGATTCATCATGAAATTAATTTACTATTTTCATTTTCTGGATATTAACTGAAAATTTAATTTTCTGAATTCAGTTTCTTCAAGAAAACTATTAAATATGAGCACTGGTTTAATTCCCTTGGGCATATGAAGATTGATCTTTAGCATGCTTGTAATCTACTGAAAGGAAAAATAAACATCTGTTAAGTGGAAACACTTAAATGTTTAAGCTTAAAGAAATTACCAAAAAGCCATTGTCAATGTGTTGTAGTAAGTGGGTTCTAGCCGTTCTTGATACTTATTAGATGATTACCACATCAATATCACACTTTAGCACGAGGCCTAATACATGTTTTCACAAAGTGTAAAATTCTCCTATAATATCATTGTTCTAGCTTGAATCCTTGCAACAAGAGGAGTTGAAACATAGGATGAAATAATGCACAACGTCAATCTAATGGTGTATAGAGAATCCCTCTATTGAACATGGAACAAGTTTTAATATTTTTTATATTGTTTTATATATGACTTCTACTCAAAATTTTATGATATCATTGTAATTTATTTATTCTCAAGTATCTTATTAATGTAGATTTTTGTTGTTGGGGTGTCAGCTAGAATTTTTTTATCTGTAAATGTGCATATGTTTCTTTCTATTGTTGAATGAAATATGATTTCGGATTTGGAAACTGGGCAAACAATATACGTTTTGTGTGTATTGCCTAATAATTACTTGCTTTAAGCTTTTACTGTCATTTTTTTTTGTTAAGTTGAACATCACACTTTCATAACTTTTTCTTTTCACTTTGGGATATGTGATTTTGGAGCGCTTTGTTTAACAGGTTGTTCAAATGTAGACAAAGCTTCTTGTGGTTCACATTTTAGGGGAAATTCTTGCTGTCATCGGGCAAGTTTATTTTGTTTGGATTGAAAATTAATTTAATTGTTTAAGCTAGATGGTTTGTATTGTGGTCACTTCTATTAGTTTTGTTGTCAACAATGATTTTTAGTAGTGTACATCCTTGCAAGGTTATATTACTTGTAAGTTCATTTGTTATATTAATAAATATAACTATTTATTTGTTATATGATTGATTTTAGGTTTGATTCAAGAAACTATTCGTAATTACTGAATGATTTTAAGTGAATATGAAATATATAGTTTTTATATAATAGCAAATATTAAAATATTTATTAAATGAATATTGATTACGACACTTGACGTGGCAACCAATTAAAGTTTATTTGTGAAGTATTTCCTACGAAATATTAGCCGTACCAAATAGTTTGTATGAATATCAAAAATGTTTTTACTACGCAACTAATTGTAGTAAATATCACCTTTTCGCTACGAAAAAATCACCGTAACAATAATATACTATATATCGAGATTATTCACTACGAAAAAACAGACGTAGTAAAAGGCCTCATTTTCGTAGTAAAAAGTATTTACTACGATCTTTCAACGTAGCAAAAACATTTGTTACGGCTGTATCAACTACACCAGTAAAACGTAGCAAATTCTTTTTGCTACGAATTTGGCTCTTTGCTACGATTTTTAAACCGTAGTAAAAACCAAATTTTCTTGTCGTGCGTAATAAACAAACTTCTGATGGATAATGAATTACATCTAAAAGTGGGGTACTAACTATAATTACCCTATCTAATTTGGGGCCAAATGTAGTTAACTCTAAAATCTATAGATTGTTTTGAACTCCAAATCTATAAATAAATGTATATATATATGAACTCAAATAATATCTATTATTATAAATATTGCATTTGCATGAGTTTTAAGGATAATACACAAACAAAATATTTCATATAAGCTTATATTTCATTAGTTATATAATCATGTTTATACATATTATATATATGAGTTTGTATGTACACGTACATTACATATATATAAGGTTGTATGCCATAAGGTGTGCATCACTTTCATGCATTTAAATGTCATAATAGGTATTTAATGATAAAAAGTGAGATTAGTGCCATCAACTTCACCGATATGACTTGTCAGAGATGGTTCTGGTGGTTTAAGTTTATTCTAGTGTTCTAGTGGTTTAAGTTTATTCACTAGAATATGATTAGGTCTTAAAAATGTGCGTATATAAAAAAAGTTCACCTTTATGAATGACTCATTTGCTCCATGAGGCATTTGCATGCATGCATATGAGAGAGACAATTTACTTTGTTAACGTGGACTTCTTATTAACAAGTAAAAAGAAAGATACCATACTGCAAAATTCTGGTCCAAACCCGGTTTGATCAGACCCAACCTACATTTACTATTTGATTGGTTACTTTTTCCAAATTTTTCACCAACCACACGGCAAATTCAAAACACTTGCTCCCTCAATACACCGGTTTGGCCGAGAAATGTTCCGACTAAAATTACCCATTTACTACTATACACGAGTCAACAAACCTATTTCTTTATAAAGATTAAGCTATTAAGTCTTTTCAATTTAAAGCTTGTCATGCCGACCAAGTACTTCTTTTCCTTGACGAAGAAGAACACTTTTCTTAAAAAACTTCTCTTTGCCCTTCGATAAATATTTTTTTTAGAAAATTACAATTTTAGTACGATTCATTCCTATTTGTAATTTTTGGTATAAAATTTTTTTAGTAAAAACTTATCTGAAACTTTAAAATTTTGTAATTTTATATACTATTTAATCTGAATATATATGTTTGACCTGCCTGAAATCAACTGATTTTACGCATATCTTTACATGTGTTCTCCCACTGATTTACGGGGTCCTACGAGTGCAAAGTCAAGGAAAAAAATTAGTTAGAAGACTAAAGTGGGCTTCTATGTGAAGGGGGCTTGTAAATGAAATGAGCCAATGAGGTAAAGGTGAAGGTGATTAGAATATTGATTGTTAGTGAATAGGTAGTGGAGAGAATAATTTTTGTATTAGAAATGTTTATCTAAAAATGTCATTACATCGACAATGAGATTACCCATATTTATAGGCTAATCAGCTAATGTAACCGACATCAAGCATACCGGTTAATTCGTTTCGTCAATATTTCGTTCCTTGTTTTTCAACATATTTAACCATTTGCCTCATTCTAGAATATTTGACTAGTTTCAATTGTACTCTACCATAATCCAGATTATACAATTTGTATATAGTTAGAAACTATATCGTGCGGGTACAGACACGATAATATGGATACGATACGATACGAAACGATATAAATATAGTGATATGAATTTTTTGTAAATTTTTCACGTGAGAAGTGTCGGATACGGTATCAGATATGATACAAGACGACAAAATTATATTTTTAGAAGTATCAGTGTATTAGAAATTAGAAATCTAAAATTATTTTTAAGAAAATACATTAATAGAGTGTGGAGCAAATTTGAAGGAAAAAATTTAGCTAGAGAAGAATAAAGTGAAGGTGATTAAAATATTGATCCTTATCGAAGATAGTGGAGAATAATTTTTGTATTACAAATGTTTAGCTAGAATTGTCATTACATTGGGAACGGGATTACCCCATATTTAAACATGTCGGTTAACTGATTTGGTGAATAGTTTATTCCTTGTTTTTATCCTATTTAATTATGTGCGTAATTTAAGAACTTTTTATTAATTTTCAATTATATTCTGGCATAATCTAGATTATACAATTTATATAAATATTCAATTAAAAATGTAAAAGATACTTTTTGAAAAATACATTAATTTTAATACATCCTCAAGTTGGTCGTAGCCGCCTCCTCAACCATGTCCATCACGGTGGGAGAAGAAAAAAAGGAAAATAAAAGAGAAAGGAGGCAAAAAGAGAAACCGTCCATTCGTGAAAAGAGAAACCGGAGAATGTGCTATTGTGCTTCCAATTAAATTTTCTGTATCTACCGTTCATTAATAACCTTAATTAAGAGGATTCAAATTTGGAAAGAGCTATATGCTCCCACAACCTTGTGTTTTACGAAAAGAGCAAAACAAAACTTTGTGAAAAAAAATTAGTTTAAAAATCCTACGTTTTTTATTTTTTGCACACTACCCCCTCATTCCATTTGGTCAACAAATGAATGTGTTTTACCTAAAATACCCTTATTATATATTAAAGCAAAAAGATTAATGTTTACTCATTTTTTCAATATATAAAATACTTAAATTAATATTTGTATTATTTACAATACATTCTTAAATTATATAATTATATTTTAATAAATTAACAATGTATACCAATTATAATTATAATTTATATTGTATATAAATTATTATAAACTATTTGTATATAATATGATATATAATGCAAGCACATAAATATATCATGTAATACATATAATATATAAACTAATAATTAATATATATTATATATTATTATATATGTTACTATATATATATAGGTTTTTTTTGAAAAAAATAAAAAACATAAAGTTTTTTTAAATGAGAATTTTTTTTGCAAGGTTTTTTTAGCTCATTTCGAAAAACACGAGGGGTTCCGCTGCAATAATCTCTTAAGGGTATTAAAGTCATTACATACGCAAAAGTTATATCAGAACACCAAAATACTCGCAGTCAACGCGCATGTATCTCAAAAACACGTCGTAGGGTTTTTTTTGCAAAAAATAAAAAAACGTAAGGTTTTAAATGAGAATTTTTTTTTCACAAGGTTTTTTTAACTCATTTCGAAAAACACGAGGGATTCCGCTGCAATAATCTCCTTTAATTTATAATTAGCTTTCATAATATGTTAGGCACAGCACATATTATATAACATGGTAGTAGATTCTGCATTTAAATTTCAGGTTTGATTAATTTTGATTTGTTCTAAGCACAACATGTAAAAAGTATGTTAAATTAACTTCACAAACTAAATATTAAATTACTTTTTACCGTTAATTGTCCAAACATAAATATTGAGGATAAAAAAGTTCTGTCATTCAAACTACAATGTTTTTACACTTTTATAACAAAATTAAGTTTTGTTAAATATCGTCATCTCTACTTCATATTTTTTTATAAAAAATCATCTTAAACAGATTTTATTGATTTCAGTGGAATTTTTGTGTGCTCTTAGTAGATTGTTTGTAGTTCGACAACCTAAATATAAGTGAACACGTAATACGCATATGACTTATGAAGGACAAATGTATCATTTCATAACATTGGAAGGAGAAATTTGTCCTTATTAAAGTTACATGCTCATCTCAGATTTACATATACTCATATGCTTTGTTATAATTGAAATTGAAAAAGTTTTTTTGATTGAAAAAATCAATACCGATAAGTTCTGTCTCAATTTCTATTTTCATATGTCATTAGGAAAACACAATTTACAATTCAAATTCTCAATCGTTCATAAATTTGAAGTAATGTAATTGTTCCAGTTTGTCTATCTTTTATAAAAATGTAAAATATAAATAACGGTATGCGGTAAAAAGTGAAGCAGTATCGCAATATACAATGAAACTTAAATCTAGAGCAAAGGTGTGAAAAAGCCTATAGTTTGATGACAAAAACTTTATCCCTATACATTAAATTACTTATGACCTCCTATTGTTGGGTTGATCTGCAAAGAGTGATAGTAAAAAGAACCAAAGAGAAAAAACCAGACGATAAAACACTAGATTCTTGGATTGTATCCGATGTGTATTTTTCATAAAAAAACGACGTATCAACAAGTTCCTTGTGTCCTCAATATTTCACAACATGTGGGCAAGACTAGGACGTTTCATGATGTCATTAATAAGGCCCTTAAGGACCACTATCTTAGGTTTCGTTCGGAGGCCGTAGGCTGTGTGACTGTGACCACACCATACCTATCTATCTTGTCCTAAATCATTTATAATCCCATTACAATATCTTATAAAAAATGTAAATTTAGATTTGATTGAATATATGACAATCTTAGGTAGCCCATCAACACCTAACCTAGTGATGAAAGCGAAAGTATGTGACTCTACAAGAGATTTGGAACTTATGTGTATAGGGTTGATATTTCTAGTTTTAACGTTCTTGATATTAAGAATATGGTAAAAAATTGCCGAATACTCAATTGGGACTCAGATTCAAGTTCTTCATGAATTTTAGCCACTTGAACCAACTCTTATTAACTATTTCGTATTAAATTCGAACTCAAATCAAGCACCATCTTCATTTTTTCTCATTTTCTTGTCTCCTAGTTATTTATAGCGGTTAAGTAGTTATTAATTTGGAGTATCGAATTATGACATTCAATCTCCAAAGGTCCAACAAGCCCAAAAGAATGAGGCCCATTTAATCAAAGGCTGCTTGAACATGGTGAAAACTACAAGCCCAAATGAGATCAAAATGAGTTTCACCCATACCCCCCTGGTGCAGAATGCTACTGTCATCTCCCTTCTTCAAAAACATCCTTTTGGACAGCATTTTTCAAATATAGACAACAATCATATGTAATATAAGTCCCGGTAATTGCACGGTTGCAATAATCATGCCATTTCAAATACATTTAAGCCAAACATAAATCCAATCATGCAGCCAAGATATATATATATAACCCAGGAGACCGTAATAAACTGACCGAAATACTTTCTTATCAGCCGAATGTCCCTTTTCCAATCCTTTATTGCTACCAGTACCACATAACGCATCTTAGGTGCTTCTATCCCATAGCGTACTTCTGAGTCCAGGAGCGAGCAGTCGACTCATACTTGCCTCTGTCAGTCTTGTACATGTGAGCAATCTCGGGCACAAGAGGATCATCAGGATTTGGATCAGTCAACAAAGAACATATCGACAGCAGCACCTGCACAAATAAACATCCCCCTCATAAGTTCAGCTATTCCAATCACTAACCAAAATATTCTGAACAATACAGATCCAAATTGAAAATGAAGAGATTTTCAGTAGACCACAGGACACAGTGATGATTCTTGATCTTAACGTAATAAGTTTTAGTCACTTCTGATTACTCTAACCATCCATATGATACACAGCTAACATCTAAGAATCCCAACAGTTTGCTAATCATCACAAACTCACAAGTCATAAGCAGCTTTTTGTAGAGCAAAACCACCAATATGTAATGAGATTAACAATCAATTGGTGACACAATCTAAACCGGCAAGCTTTTATCCATGGACCAATATTTAGAATATCGTTCAACATTTAATATAACTGAACCAATGACCAAGAAAAGATGAAGAACGAGTCAAGAGTACCTTTGATATTGTAAGCGCAGGGCTCCACTGCTCTTTAAGGATATCCAGACAAATACTGCCATTGCTGTTGATATTTGGATGGAAAACTTTGGTTTTGAAAGATACCTGCAAGTGCATGAGTATATACCATTATCTATTAAGATTCACAGAGAAATAATTTAACTAGCAGATAAAAAAAGTGGATCAATTGTTATCCTCACACTTGATGTCAAACAGAAGCGGTGGAAAATAATGTGGCATGGAAGGTTGCACAAATAGGATCTGGATGTCTACGATATATATAAACTAAATCCTCTATGACTAAAATCTATAACTGGAAACCCCTATTCTGCATCACATGATGAGGTCCTTCACATATCAAAAACAAACCAGGCCTACTGAACGCACCACATATGCCTGCAAAATGTCAACTTCATGCCGCTAAAAAAAACTCTGGTTCATATACACAACCCAGGGTATAATTTTACCAGAATCAAATTTGGTTGTGTGCTCTATGCCTCGATGCATTTAAAAAAGAATTAACCAATTCTTAAATATAAGGTGACACATTAAAGTTATCCAATTCTTAAATACAAGGTGCCAATCAGGAACAGGACATTATGCATCTCAGTGCCCCATGCCGAGGACTATATGCCAATTTACAAGGAAGCACAGTTTACCTTAGGTGGCTTGAAAGGATAATCAGGAGGGAAATGAATAGTCACGAGAAACACCCCACCAGAAAATGGGCTATCTGAAGGTCCCATTATGGTAGCTTGCCAATGGAACATATCTTCCCCCACAGGCCCTGCATGAAGGTAACACAGCATGCTGAGCTTCAATACAGGAAAATATTAAGATAATCATCTCAAAGATCATCGTTCAGAAGAATCAGATGAAAGTTCCAGACTTAGATTCAATTAAAAACCCCTATATCTTTCCAACCAGTACTAATTTGAGCTAAATGGTTTGTCTACAGAAAAACAATCAGCATGATAATAATTCATTGTTTTACATTGTGAGAACTCGAGAAAAATTAATAAAAGCAATGGAATGTGGAATGCAAGCGACAATTCTTTCCATTCAAGTCTGCTAAATATCAAATACGCCGAAGTGATCAAAAGGCGCAACCTAACTTTTCAACACCAAAAGGCACCAACTACAGAGTTCTAATAGCACAGTAATGCAAAAGATGGCCTCAACCTCGAGACTATTAAGAACATATGTGAGTATACTTTATGTGGATCAGGAGATGAGAAATACCCACCAGCACTGCAGGAAGCTGGTGGATCTTTTTGCAAGTCTTTCAGTTCTTTCTGAATTCTCTTGGAAGCCATCACTTTTTTCCCTCAAGTTGGAGCACCTGAACAGCAGATTATTGAGGTAAAATTATTTTTAATCATCTCTGGTTAGTAATGCGGCACTTCAACAGAAGCAATCGTTTGCGAAATGCCAAAAAAAGATTGCAGCACTCTGTTTCTTAGTACCAGCAAACATATTCACCCATAAATGATGATCCAAGTAAAAGGGAGAAATCACAACTATTTCCTCAAATCACACGAACTCAGGGAAGCTCCCACTCCATCATCAAAACTAATATACCCAATAAAACCAATTTCAATGGAAACCAACATCCTACAGACCACAAAGGTTACACCGACTATAAATCAGTCACTAGAAAGCACAATATCAAGTTCAGCATATATGCAAACAAACACACCAAGCCGAAACGGTTAAAATCACAGCACATCACCTAACCCTAGAAATTTAAAAACGAATCCCCGATCAATTCCATTTTTTTTTTAAAAGAATAACATGCACGCCAATCCATGGATCAATCAAAATTCAAAAATTAAGAACCATTAAAGACTTACCAATCCAAGAGCAGGTCCGCAGAGAAGAGAGAGATTGAGAGAAATGGAGGGCTGATTGAGAAGGAAAGATTTGATGAGGGCAGCATTATATACAGAATCACCGCGTGGCGGTGGGGATGACTCCATGCCATGCGCCCTAAATACGTTTTCCATTTTCAATTATTATTAGGTTTTGCTTTTTATTATTTATTCTAAAACCCCGTCTGCTTTCTCTTAAACCCTACTGGTTTCAAACCTGCGATTTTTCTCCAAAGCTTCAGCAAAAATGAGAAGACCTAAATCAAGAAAATTCAAGCTCCAGAATCGTGTCTCGGAGGTGAAAGAAATCGAGCTCCTCGAATCATGGATAGCTTCCGCCAAACCGGACTCTGGTTCCAACCCACTCTCCCTGTCTCCGCCACCACCAAAATCTCCCGTAGGTATTCTCCCGGACGGATCTTTCTCTTCATACTCCGGTGTTGAAAAATTCAGCCAATTGCCACTCTCGAAGAAAACCAAGGATGGGTTAGTTGCAGGGAATTATTCAAGAATGACTGATATTCAGAGGGCTTCTCTTCCCCATTCGCTTTGTGGCCGTGATATTCTAGGTGCAGCGAAAACTGGGTCTGGAAAAACCTTGGCTTTTGTAATACCCGTGAGTGAGTTGAAATTGTGTTGTGGCTTTTGTGGTATTTTTTATAATGTGGGATAGAAATGTGGTGATGAATTGAATTGCCTGTTTGTTGCTCTTCAGGTTTTGGAAAAGTTATACCGTGCTAGATGGGGTCCGGAGGATGGCGTTGGGTGCATCGTCATGTCTCCTACGAGGGAATTAGCTGGTCAGCTGTTTGAAATATTGAAATGTGTTGGGAAGTATCATGGTTTCAGTGCTGGCCTTTTGATCGGAGGGCGCAAAGATGTCGATACAGAGAAGGAACGCGTGAACGAGTTGAATATCTTGGTGTGTACTCCAGGCCGGCTTCTTCAGCACATGGATGAAACTCCGAATTTTGAGTGTTCGCAACTTCAGGTCGCGTGTTGTCGATAGTTTTGCTTCACTGTCCCTGTCCTCATGCTTTATGGATTTTCTTTTTCTTTGGCTAACATTTCATCAAAAATGGTTTCTTGAACATATGAAGCATTACTCTTCGGTGTTGGTGTTTTGTGTGATTAATGATGGGAAAATAGGTCTTCTAGATTATGCTTCTGCTAGTGTCTGGCTTATATCTTGAATTGTTGCTGGTCACATTTTCTTGGCTAATGTTTGGTGCCTCATTATGTTTTGTTTTATCCTTGGTCTCTCAATTGTTTAGCTTCTGCTTACTGTTTCCACTTTACTTCCTACTTACATGGAGGGTGTTCTTATACCACCATAATAACTGAATTGGTATAAATTTGTGTCAGGTGTTGGTTCTTGATGAAGCAGATCGTATTCTTGATGTGGGATTTAAGAAAGAATTGAATGCGATAATATCTCAACTACCGAAATACAGACAAACTTTATTATTCTCGGCAACCCAGACAAAGTCTGTCCAAGACCTTGCTAGACTCAGCCTGAAAGATCCAGAGTATATTAGCGTGCATGAAGAGTCTAAAACTGCCACTCCAACGCATTTACAGCAAACAGCAATGGTTGTTCCTCTCGACCAAAAACTAGATATGTTGTGGAGTTTTTTGAAAGCACATCTCAATTCAAGGATACTCGTCTTTCTTTCAAGCTGCAAGCAGGTATTATTCTGTTAACTTCTCCTATAATTTGGTTGGAGATGTATAACGTAAACTTCTGTCATTTAGATATGCTACCTTATCATGACTGTTTTGATTTAAAGGTTCTTATTTTGAATTCATCACTGAACTTTCAATGAGTTTCCAGTATCTGTATAATTGATTCCTTGATTTGCCATGTTAGAGATTAGTGTATGTATATTGTTTAATATCATGGTTTGACATGTTTCTTAAAGCCATCTATCTCAAGTTTTTCACACGTATATGTTGGTGTCTAAACTTCATGATTTAGGATATGGATAAAATGTGGAGTTGTTAACTGTTTGAGTTCTTTGCGCTTTTTAAGAATTTTGAGCTCTTTTATGCTTTAAGACTGCTAGTCTAGCAGTGACACATATTTTTCGCTCACTAGCCCATACAGATGCACAAAATTGTCTCCAATTTTTCACTTTCTTTTCCTTTTTCCTTATTTTACGTCAAATCAAAACATCTTGAAGTTTAATCTTGCTCCATAGGTGAAATTTGTCTTCGAAGCATTCAAGAAACTTCGTCCAGGGATCCCATTGAAATGTCTCCACGGGAGGATGAAGCAGGACAGCCGTATGGGAATATATGCTCAGTTTTGTGAGAAGCGGTCTGTGATGTTCTCAACTGATGTTGCATCAAGGGGGCTTGATTTCAACAAGGCTGTTGATTGGGTTGTCCAGGTTAGTTTCTACTTGATGCCATAAATTGAATGGTTTACTGTGATCTGCAATTTATAGATTTAGGATAAACGTACTCATAAAGCATGTTTTGTCAACTGAAACGCTTTTTTTTGTTTGTTTGTTTGGTTGGGTGAATCTAGGTGGATTGCCCAGAAGATGTTGCTTCTTACATACACAGAGTTGGACGTACTGCCCGTTACCAGTCTGGTGGGAGATCCATTTTGTTCCTTACACCCTCAGAAACAAAAATGCTTGACAAATTACAAGAAAAAAAGATTCCCATTAGATTTATTAAGGTCTGATCACAATATTCAAATTGGTTATGGTAGTTTTCCTGTTTTGTGTTTGTTGCTTAAACAGCTTATTGGTTCTAAAGATAAATAGTCCAGCAAATAAAATAATGATGCAGCCATGTCTCATATATATTACATGCAGGCCAACACAAAAAGATTGCAACCTGTTTCGGGATTGCTCGCTGCATTGTTAGTTAAATATCCCAATCTGCAGCAACTGGCTCAGAGAGCTTTTATCACTTATTTGAGGTCCATACACAAACAGCGTGACAAGGAGGTGTTCGATGTCACTAAACTCCCCCTTGATGAATTTTCTGCATCCCTAGGTCTTCCCATGACTCCCAAAGTCCGTTTTCTGAAACAAAAAGGGAAGGGGAAAAAAGTGTCAGAAGAATTGACCATTGCTCCAGATAGCACTGTTAATGAGGATCCATCTGAACTTCTAAAAGGAAGTTTGGGCACTCACAGATCCAGAGAAGAAAACTTGCCATTGGAGGAGGATTTCCTTCTGGAAAAGGATACTCAACATGTTGGGGAAGGAAAGACAACTGTCGCCGAAGATGCAGTGTATGTCATGATATATATATATAATATATATGTGTTCTTTTGTGAATTTTATATATATATGTGTATATATATATATATATATGTTCTTTTGTGAATTTGAGTCTTTCTTGAAAATATCATATTTGAAAAGTGATTGCCTGCACCGAGTTATGGGTGGCAAACGTCAATGAAGAAGAAAAAGGTCACTGGTAAAATAGTTAAAAAAAAAAAAAAGAAAAAAAAAGAAAAAGGCTTATGTTTTAAATCATTTAGTTTGTTAACAGTTTCGGCATGTGTGGTAGTCTCCTTCTGCATCATGTTATGTGGGAAAGAATTCCCAGTTTAAGGTTTTAATATCTTTATTGTTTTAATTAAAAAAATCACAATTGTTCTTTTAGTTGTCCAGACTGATGTGATGATCTTATTGTAGTAACTCGCTTTGGGTGTTTTCTTTTTTCTCTTTTTCTGTGCTCATCTTTTGCAGGCCTGCCACAAGGGTTTTGAAGAAAAAGAAGTTGAAAATCAATATGCACAGACCAGTGGGTACAAGGGTTGTATTTGATGATGAAGGCAACACCCTGCCTCCTCTTGCAACACTAGCCGACACTAACACCGAAACTGATATGGCTAAGCTGGACAAGGACAAAGGTAGATTCATGCTTTTAATATGCCGGCATTTCACTTATATTGTAGTATGGAGACTTCGCTATTCTATTATTTTTTACTGTATAGTTATTAGTTGTCAACTAAAAGTAAGCTGTGTGCATTTGAGTTTTCTTATAACAAGCCTACTTCTCAATAAATAGCAATATGTGAATTTATTTGTTAGAGAACATCAGAAACGTTCTTCAAAGAGGGAATTTCGTTAAGTAATTGCCTCATTATGTTGAAACAGAACTTACAATGTGATTCGATCCTCATTGACTTGGTTATGGATTTAGGTTTTTTGTTGCCTTAAAAAGTTCTTTGCTTTTTGAGTCTGCAGTATCCCAAAGATATGCCGAGTTGAGGGAAGAAATGAAAGTTGTGGACAAGGAAGATAAGTCTTTGGACCGCCAACGCCGGAAAGAAAAGCGCATTAAAGAAAAGATGAAGTGGAAGAGAAGTAGAGACGAGGAGAACGAGGATGAGGATGCTGATAGATATAGTGAAGATGAATTCTCTAACTCAGATAGGGAGGTAGCTGCTGGCAGAAATGCTAAAAAGGCCAAGCTGTATTTTGACAGTGATAGCGATAGTGGTGACAGGAGGAAACTTGATGATAGCATTGGCATGGGTTCCAACGTTACTCTGCGAGAGCAAGAGGAGCTAGCCCTTAAACTTTTGAGTTCAATGCATTCCTAGATTCTTTGCCATGGTGATCTCATCGAAGGATATTTTTTTGCTTGTGTGGAATATAGCTAGTGTTTTTCCTGCCATCGCTGTAATTTTATTCATGCTTGGGCTGTGCAAATGGCGGAGGATTTGTCCCTGGAGTTATGGGGTGATGATGGAGATGGGATATACGCGTAGTGAAACTACTTGTACTATATTGGTATATTGGTTGAAGGGATTGTTTACGAGCAAGAGAAGGGGCTTGCAGCTGCACTCTTGAAGTTGAGGAGCTCCATGGGAGAGGATTTGTGGTGATTTTTTTGGTAAAACTGGTATATTTAGATTAGGTGATGATAATGAACGTTACATTCATTGTTTACAGTTTTGCAGTGTGGAAGCCTCTTTGTTCTCTGCAGGTTGCAAGGTTTTATGTTGTTCTCTCTTTCATTATTTGGATTTGTTCACTTTTATTTAATTATTATATATTTAATTAAAATAATTATTAAATTATTTATTTTTTTTTTTAAATTTTCTATCTCTCATTTGATGCGGCTTTTCGGTAGTTTATATTATTCCTATCATGAGGCAGTTCATATCATTTCTTCAGCATATTGTGATTCCCCAAACATTGACGGTATATACTGCAAAAATCATTATTAGCAGCAGTAGTACAATGTATTGGGATTTGATAAGAGTAAATTTAAACCAAAATGCCAGAACAAATAGACAATTTATGTAATCGAATGCACCTTTTCTAAAGTTTTAGAAACTCTATCGACTATGAAGTGTAAGAATGCCCTGAACTGAGTGGATTTTGGCCTTTAGAAGATGTTAAATTGCAAGCCATCCTCCAGACTGGGATTTATTTCTTCTAAGGACTAGTGTCCTTTTGGGATATAATACAGTAAAGCACATTGTAATTCACTCTTGTTCTTGAAGTTTAATATAGCCAACATGAAGTGAGATTTGAGAAAGGAATTTGAGCTATACAAAAATACCAATAAAATCGAACACTCATACACCTTCAGGCTTCATAGTATTGCATTCTTTTCACGAATAGTTACAATAGCTGCGACATGAGAACTGCCACTACTTCATCTTCCTCCTTGTTTCTATACCCACACATATTAAAGCTTTCAATAAGATAGCAACCACTCTCCTGATTTCTTTTACAGTTTATCATTCATTCTAGTGAAAGTTAACCAAATAAACGCAGAAAAAAAAATACAACAGTACATACTTGAGATCGGTTAACAGAAAGTAATGAAATGTAAATCATTTTTTCGGGGCCGAGTCACGACGAGTTGGTATCTCTGTACGCCTGTGTCGAAGACCACCTGCAACAGGGATCAATAACAAGACTCAATGAGAAGTACAGCATACACTTGCATTGTGTTTGGCCCTGGTATTTCAGAAAGGCAAAAAGATTTTTCCATCATTTGGAATGATGGTACTCCATGTTTTATTTCTTGATAATTACTATTTCTGGCTTTTCCTCACCAAAATCCACCAGGTTGGAATAGGATTGAGAGCGTTATGCAAGAAGATTTACCAAGTAATTCCAGAATTCCTGAATCCAACATTCTCATTTTACTATTGCATAATTGCTTGATCATCATTACTTACGGAGAACAAGGAGAATAGCATATTGTGGCATCTTCTCAATTAACCTAGCACTCTTTTGTAGATATATGTTTCTGTCAGAAACTCGAACACTTAAGTCATCTGAATTTATGTTACCACATCTCTCAAATCATCAGATTAGAAACAATAATAATTATGCTTTCTCTGAAATGATGATCGTCAAAAGATTTTTACCCACACACACGCACACGGGTTCCTGCTCCACTTCCACATGGATGCAGCTACTGCACGGAAGCCATATTCCCCAATTTAAATATTTTACCTGGTCCAGAAATGAGGTGAATGCGAGATCGAGGTCCCTCAAACATCCAGCTATCATCATCCAGAGACTTCACCTCTTCATTGAGTTTTGCCATTAACTCAGACTTGAGAACTGCAAAAACAACCGAAGTATTTTAACCTCTTCTTTCCATCACGGAATATGGAATAAATAAAAGGATTTTGTGAACTCCACAATAGTCGGAAGAACGCGCCTCAACTTTCCCAATCAGAATTAGAAAATGATACTAACATCAAGAACTCAAGGAATTTATAACTCTCAACAATAATATGTGAAAGGAGCTAGATGAATGAATGGCAATTAAGTGAGATGTAGTAGTTGCATAAAGAATAACTATCAGTTACATATTTCACATACAACTCATACCAGCAGTTTCCTGCTCTTCAGTTTCCATATCAATTGTGTGCAACTCCAACGAATGGCTGTCAAGCTCCTGGTTGCTGCGTATACCATGTCTACTGCTTGCCATGCTAAAAAAAGAAAATCATGAAAGTTACAAATTACAATCTTTCTGGAGCAATAAATTCCCCCAATTAAATAAAAAAAGGCGCAACATTTGCAGGCATTGAACATACTTGCTAGAGATTAACCGAAATTTTTGTTAGGTTTCCGGTCGGAAATTAAAAAAAGAAAAAGAAAAAGTAAAAAACAAACACAGAACTAACAATCGACAGACGGGGCAGGAAGAACAAAATATATGCAGGGCCGGAATCAAGTAGAGAAGTAACAAGTCATTAATTAAGAAATATTGCCCAACCCAACCTATGAATTGCGGCGGGGAGGGGGCTGGTGCTGCCGGCGGCGAAGGTCGGAGGGGAAGGCGAAAGGCAAAAGGCGGCCGGCGGCTTGGTGAGTGCGGATCAGCAGAGGCTAAGTAAATAGAGAAAGAGGGGTTATTACTTACTAGAGAGATTTTTGGAGGCGGGGCCGGCGATTGGCGGTGGATGTGACGTCGTCGTCTTGGCAGGTGGAGGCGGCGTCGGTCTTGGTGGCTGGGTGCGGAGGCGCTAGGTGGTCTGAAGTGAAAAGAGAACGTAAGGCGTGAATGGGTGAGGTAAAGGAAACTGAAAAGCTAGGAGCCTAGGACTGAAACGTGTATTGGTTGCATTTTTACTTTTTAGAATGACGTGAGATTAAATTCATATTTATTAGTATTTTACTTTTAAGTTCATTAGATAGCCGTATTTGTGGATTACTCATGATGTACAAACATAAATATATCAAATATGAATACAATATTTATACAATGAGAAAAATTATTTCTAAAATATTTTATATGAAAAGTGTCAAATATAACGTTCAATATGACATAATATGCCAAAATGAATTTTTGTTCATGTAATATAGGTAAGTTCCCATACAAAAAAAATAAAGTAAAGAAGGATTATAGTGACTTTGTCTCAGATAATTGTAGAGTTGTACCATAATAATCCGCTGTCAATGTGCTTTTCCTTCTGTTGGTCACATTCTACCCTTTTGTTGGGGCTCTTCTAAAAATTTATTTAGTTGGATTGTGTTTGATACTTGACTACTTGTGTTAGATAATCTGCATCATAAATATTCTATTTTGGTTTGTTTCAAACTTATTGGGGCCCAAGATTGTGACCCATTGGAATAGCGTTGAATTCATGGCAGCCTAGCTCGTAGTCTGATTCGAGCTCGCATATGGTTGTGGTCCCATTATGTTTGGGTAAAATCAGATCTTGTAGAATACTTAACTGATAAATAGGGATGCATACCAAGAATCAAAGTCCTGGGCGAATCAGGAGACGGGGAAGTTTAAATAGTTTATTTATTAAAACTAAATAGAAATATAGAGTACTTTTTAATTATATATTTTACCTTTAAATTTTCTTTTATGCCACTTATATAATTTTTCCTTATGTACTTGTCTATTTTCAGGATATAGTGGTCGAGGGCAAGTGTTGCAGCTCAATTGTTTCCAGAATCATGGAACATTCTCTTTGGAATTAGAGTAAAATTGATATATTACTTTCAAATCAAAGCCACCAACAAAAAATTATTTCCAGATTCATATTTTGTTAAAGTATGCTATTTAACTATTAACTATTCACATAACTTCTTAAAAATGTGTTGATATTTATCATTATACGAACTTGAACCTTTAGCTAATCGAAACATAACTTCTTGTTTCTGATATCTTGAACCTTATGTGCATTTTTGTTTCTAAAATTTAGTTATATTCTCCAAATTCAATCAGAAGTTTTGAGTGTAGGGATAAACAAATAAAACTTCATTGTATCACTCTTTAGATGCTTAATTAGTTCAGATTATGATAACTCTATTTACGTTGGCGTATTTCCTTATTTGGTTGCACTGGAAATATAACTAAGTTTTATCTTGATTGTTTTATCTTCTTTATTGCAATCTATTTGTTGTGTATTTTTGTTTTATTTATGAACAACCTGGAACGAAACAAGAATGGTGTATTGTATTGAAAAAGTGTTGTGAATTGTATTACAATCTGGAATAAGAAAATGATTTTGTATTGTTTTTATTGTATTGCAAGTTGGAGTAATTCTTGGTAAAGATGGCTTTAGAGGTCTGTAGAAGGTTTAAGTTAAAATTTGTATTTTTGCTGCAGTTTTGCACTACGAATCAAATTATTGAATATTGTTTGTTGGGTTTACAAGGCTCATGATGGTAAAACGGTGTTGGTTGTGCCATATTTGGGTAATCACATTGAAAGATATATATTTTTCATGAAATTGTCTTATTTGTTGTGTAAAATAAAATGCCTTATGTCATTTAAGTGGCAGATCAGTTTCCTTGCTCATTGTTTTGTCTAAAGAAACTATCATCACTAACTAATGCATTTGGGTGAGGCATGAGATTTATAAAATAGTTGCTAGAATTGAAACTAGAGAGAAATCATACTCTCGTTACATGAAGTTAGGCCTAGAAAAGCAATCATTTAGTGTTTGACTTTTGCAAAACAGAAAACTGCCACTTTTATCGCATTCCAATTTAGTCTCTGCATAAAATTATGCAAAGGATTGGAATGCGATCAAAGTTAGTGCCATTTGCCTAATTAGGTGGAGAAGGTGATGCATGCTCCTAATTTACCTTAAATTAGCAGTTAATTTTCTAATCTGAAGTAGATCTGCCTTTTGTATACTTGCCCTCTTTGTTATTCTACCAAATAAAAACTTTGTAATGCTTTAAGTGATTAGTTCTTTCCTGTTAGTTTGTTCTTAGAGATATAGAGGATATATTGTGAGAACCATGTATTCCATTAATTATTAATTTTCAATCTCTTCACAGGATATGTATGACTTCATGTCATTGGATAGACCATCTACTCCTGTGATAGATCGTGGAATAGCATTACACAAGATGATCAGGCTTATCACAATGGGTTAGGTGGAGAAGGATACCTCAACTTCATGAGAAATGAATTTGGACATCCTGGTGGGTTTTCTTTATATTATTTGTGCAAGAATCGTCAATAAAGTACTTAACTTCATCGCATATAAGAAACTGACTTTTGTATTTCTTTAAATCAGAATGGATAGATTTTCCCAGAGGAGATGAAATCTTCCTGATGGAAGAATCATCCTAGGAAACAACAACAGTTTTGACAAGTGCAGGCGTAGATTTGATCTGGTATGCTTTGCTGTAAAATATGGGAATTCAAAGTCAAAAGTTTCCGATTTTCTATTTTGCAAAGGATTGGAATGCGATCAAAGTTAGGCTTAGTCTCTACATAAAATTATGCAAAAGATTGAAATGCGATCAAAGTTAATGCCATTTTAGATTCATCCTTTTTGGCTTCCCATCCAGGTTTGTCAATTATTGTATTTACTTTTTACAAGGTCTCCTTGTAATCTAAAACGTGGCCTTATTGTATTTGTAGGTGCAATATTCTAGTTTCACATGTTCATTTCTATTTTGTTTCTGGAATAACTCAACTCCTTATGGTTGATAGGTTATGTTGTTCCCTATACGTAGGTTTGGGCAACGGTCAAGTTAAAAAGTATGTTTGATACATAAAAATTTTAGCGATTGGGCGTGTTGAAGGTGTATAACCATCAAAACTGGTTGGGCAAAGAGAGTTGGGAAACAATTGGTGTGAAGTGAAAGTAAATGTAGTATTGGAGTAGGGTAAAGAGTTGATTTGACCCTTTTATGAATTCACAACTATCGGAGAAGTTGTTGGCAAAGCTATAGCTTGGCCGATCAATTTGGTTAGTAGTTTTTACTTTATTTAGTTTTATAGTATAATAATAATAATAATAATAATAATCAATTTTTTTGTAGTTTTTACTTTATTGTTTGTTCTTAATTGATAAATCTAACTAGTTTGTTTGATTTGTTATAGGTGGTAATGGAAGATGACTGGTGATAAACATCTAAACTACATTGAAGGTACTACAATAGTAGGTGTTCAAGAAGAATATATAGAATTCTATTTTTTTTTATCTTTTAATCCTAACTAGACTACTATGTTTTGATGTTAGTGTATATATTTTGACATAACCATCTTTTTGGATTTTAGTCTCATTATGTAAATCATATATTACTATGAACCGAGTAATAGAAATGATGCTAGTGATTCATATTTTGTTGTTTATGGTACATGAATATATGTTGTATAAATTGTAACTAGTTGTGGTACTTGTTATTCAATACGAATGTAATGAATTAATTATTTTTGTTTGTACACATTTTATATTATGCGACAAAAGAGAATATCATAATATATGGAATTATTGAGACATTATAAAGTGACATTAAAGGTTATTTATTGTGATACCATTAAATATTTCATTATTTAGGTATTAAGACACTATAACATGTCTCTAAATTTAGCTATCGTGACATTAATTTGTGTCATATATCTTGGTAGGTTATATAGTTGAAGAACTATTATGTGACACTTGCAAGTGTTACAATATGTATTTTATTGTAACATTATATAGTGACACATATTTGTGGTTATTGAGACATTGCAAAGTGTCACGATAACCTTTTGGGACACCTTCATACGTGACACTATATGCTAGTGTCACCATAATTGAAGTGCCGCAATATCCCTTTGTTGTGTCACTTTACAGTGTCACAATAGGTGTTTTTTCTAGTAGTGGATCCCGGTTGTCTTTCAGGTTTTTGTGCAGGTTAGGTGGAGCTAGACGGGGAATTTGAGTCCTTAGGTCTTGGAATTGTTTCTAGCTTCTCTTGAACACTAGCATATGTATTTATTTACTTTTGTATTAATGAATTGTATGCCTTTGACGCTTACTTTACGCACTTGAGGCTGTGAAGGCCATGCTACATGTATTATGTGAATTTTGTAGAGCCGTGGCTCACTTATGTATGAATGTATATTATGTTTTGCTTCTGCGTTTATGTTTAATCTTGCTCTGATTCTTGTTATGCTTGGTTCAAGGGTTATCCTGCCTAGCTTAGTGTGTGCGGTTTTCCTCATTCTCCGGGATCTAGCTCGTGTATGGATTGCCCGTTTCATATGCGGGTCGGGTCTCGGTGCGGGGGGATGTGGTGTCCCGCGCCAGGTGCTACATTCCTTGTGGTGGTATCAGAGCCACGGGTTGAAAACCCGAGCTTTCGAGTCGTGTGGGTCTGTCTAGGTCGTTCGGCTTATGGACTACTTGTCAACGTGTTGCATTTTTGCATATCTTACGTGCTTATGTGATTATCATGCATAGACTAAAAGAGCGTGCATTTTCAGTATTTGTTTTGACAGGATGCCTCCTCGTAGACATCGGGATAGATCCCCAGAACGGCGCCATCGCCGAAACAGGTCTCCTACACCTCCAGCACAACCCTCATCTGGCCGAGGCCTTTGTGAATTCAGTCATCAATATCATTGATCAAAGGCTTAGGGATTATGTACCTTCGGCACCACCGACACCTCCACCACCACCGCCATCACAAGAGACTCCTATTACCACTATATTAAGGGAATTCCAGAACCAGCATCCCCCGAAGTTTTACAAAGGGAACGACATTCAGGCCGAGATGTGGCTTAAAGAGGTTGGAAGAATTTGGGAGTTGATTCCTTGTGACACTAGGGAAAAGGCTTGTTGCATGCTCACGCTTATCCAAGGGGAAGCTTACACTTGGTGGGAAGGAAAAAGGATAGTTCTCGACGCCGCAGGAGAGGAGATCAGATGGGAAGTGTTTGTGAGGGAGTTTAGAAACAAGTTTATTCCGCCCGCTTCGCGTACCAAAAGGCTTAAGGAGTTTATGGATTTAAAGCAGGGGAGTAGGACGGTTTTTTAGTACATCTCCTAAGTTTGAGAGGCTTACTTTTTATGCCCCGAACATAGCCAACGATGATGCTCATAAGGCCATGCAGTTTGTCAGCGGGTTGAGGCCGGACATTCAACAATCTCTAGAGGCCTATAACACTAGCACTTGGGTCAAGGCTACTTTGAAAGCTCTTAAAGTTGAGGACGCCTTCAAAGCAAGGAGGACTTCATATAGGCAAGGACAAGGTTCAGGATCGAGTTCGGGTTTCAACCCTGGAAAGAGGCCTATGAACACGACAGCTCCCCCTCAGAAAGGGCCATTTAAGAAGCCTCGTCAGGGAGGTCCAGTGCCACAAGCACCCCGAGCACCATAAGCACCAAAGAACATCAAGGATAAGAAGAACAAAGCCCCGTGCATGCATTGCGGATGCCCCTCTCACACCTACAATACGTGCCGCAAGTGATTGGGACTTCGCTTAATTTGTGGCAAAGGAGATCATTTGGCTTTCGCGTGCACCGACAGGAATCCGGGATACCAACCTAGGGCTCAGAGGCTCTTCTGAGCCCTTAGTGCAGGCACGAGCATATGCCCTCGAGGGCGAGGAGCAGAACACAGAGCCAGACCCCAACGCCGTGGTGGAAGGTACCATTTGGATCCATAACACGAGCATCCATGCATTATTTGATCCGGGTACAATGCATTCCTTTATTTTGCATGACTTATGTGATCTTATGTGTTTACCTGTATTGCGTGCAAACTTGTGTTTTTGGGTGAGTTCTTCGTTGGGAGCAAGTTTGGAAATGGATGAGGTTGTGAAGAGTTATGGGGTGATGATTGATGGGAAGGAGTATCTGGCGGACTTTATAGTAATGCCAATGAGAAAGTATGGAGCAATCTTGGGAATGGATTGGTTGTATAAACACCGTGCCGTAGTTGATTGTTACGCGAAGAAGGTGAGATTGGGAGAGGAATTAGTGACTGGAAAAGGGTCAGATTTGATACCTCTTTTGTCTTGTACTGAAGCCTTTGATTTGTTGAGATATGGAGCTACCGGTTTTGTTGCTTATCTACTTAATAAGTCTAAGGATCAGGCTCAGTTTGGTGATGTGGCCGTGGTTAAGGAGTATCCGGATGTTTTTCCTGAGAGTTTGTGTTCTTTGCCACCAGATAGGGAAATAGAGTTTGTAATAGACTTGTATTCAGGCTTAGAGCTATATTCGAAGACTCCATACAGAACGGCGCCAGCAGAATTGAAAGAGCTAAAGGTTCAGTTGGAGGAGTTACTCAAGAATGGATTCATTCGTCCGAGTTCTTCACCGTGGGGTGCACCTGCTCTCTTTGTTAAGAAGAAGGACGGGACATTAAGGATGTGTATAGATTATAGAGTGCTTAACCGGATGACTGTGAATAACAAGTATCCCCTACCCCATATTGAAGATTTGTTCTATTTATTATAAGGTTCAGGGGTTTATTCAAAGCTAGACTTAAGACAGGGGTACTATCAGCTGGATATCCGGGAAGAGGACATTCCAAAGACGGGATTCAACACCCAGTATAGGCATTTTGAGTTCTTCGTAATGCCATTTCGCTTAACAAATGCCCCAGCAGCTTTTATGGATATGATGTACCAAGTCTTCCGGCCATACTTGGATAAATTTGTGGTCATATTCATTGACAACATTCTAGTTTTCTCTAAGACTCCCGAGGATCACGCAAGGCACTTAAAATTGGTTATAGACACTTTAAGGGAGCACCGGTTGTATGCCAAAATTAGTTAGTGCGAGTTCTGGATCGATCGGGTGACATTCTTAGTCCACATTGTCTCAAGAAGGGGTTTGGAAGTGGAGCCATCCAAGATTGGGACAGTCTTAAAGTGGTAAACCCCGAAGAATGCCTCAGAGGTTCGAAGTTTCTTGGGATTAGCGGGGTACTACAGGAGATTCGTGAAGGATTTTTCAAAAATTGATGCCCCGTTGACTCAGTTAACTAAGAAAGAGGTTAAATTCGAGTGGGATGATAGGTGCGAGGGTAGTTTTCAATTGTTGAAGGAGAAATTGACTATTGCACCAGTTCTAGCTCTACCTGAAGGTGATGACAGATACGTAGTTTATACGGACGCCTCGAAGGAAGGCCTAGGTTGTGTTTTGATGCAGAATGGAAGGGTGATAGCCTATGAGCAGAACTACCCCACTCACGATCTCGAATTAGCCGCGGTTATCTTTGCTTTGGAAAAGTGGCGGCACTACCTTTATGGAGTGCATTTTGAGATCTTTACCGACCACAAGAGTCTCCAGTATTTTTTCTCGCAGAAGGAATTGAACAAGAGACAGAGGTGTTGGATGGAGTGGCTCGAGGACTATGATTGTGTGATCAAATACCATCTCGACAAAGCCAACGTGGTTGCGGACGCACTGAGCAGGCAGGCTAGTGTGTCTATGGTTAAAGTGGAAGAGAATGTTGGAGACGAGTTAGAGCTAGTTAGAATTAACGCTCGAGTTGTCACGATTTCCATAAAACCGGACTTGAGACATCAGATATTCGAGGGACAGAGAAAAGATCCCAAGGTTCAGAAGTTGGTCAGAAAGGCTAGTGACAATCCATAAGGTCCATTTGATTTTGATGAGATGGGATTACTCATGTTCAAGACTAGAATTGTGGTACCTGAGGATTTGAAACGGTTAATCTTGGATGAAGCGCATTAGTCAGCCTATTCGATCCATCCCGGCGGGAATAAGATGTATAAGGACCTTAAGCAGTATTACTGGTGGAATGGACTTAAGAGGGATGTGATCAACTACGTTCAAAAGTGTTTAACGTGTCAGTTGGTTAAGGCACAACACCAGAAGCCATCCGGGCTATTGCAACCACTACCTATACTAGAAGCTAAGTGGCAACAGGTGACAATGGATTTTCTTTTGGGTTTACCACGAGTTAAGGAAGGATACGACAGAATTTGGGTGATAGTGGATAGGTTAATGAAGTCAGCTCATTTTCTGGCCATCAGAATGACGAATAAGGTTGAGAAACTGGTCAAGCTTTACTGCAACGAGATTGTCAGACTTCATGGAGTACCGGTCAGTATTGTATTTGACAGGGATCCAAGGTTCACATCGAGCATCTGGCGAGAACTTCAGACAACACTAGGTATAAAACTTCAGTTTAGTACAGCTTTTCACCCACAGACGGGTGGGCTGTCGGAGAGATTGATTAAGTATCTTGAGGATATGTTGAGGGCCTGTGCTTTGGATTTCTCTACTTCGTAGCACGAGCAATTACCTCTGATCGAGTTTGCTTATAATAATAGCTACCAAGAATCGATTAAGATGGCGCCTTTTGAAGATCTTTATGGAAGGAAGTGTCCCTCTCCATTGTACTTTGACTTAGAAGAATGGAATTGGACGAAGCAAGAGGGTGTTAAGAGAGGTGAAGATAAAGACAAACCTTCTAAAGTTGTTCAGAAAGTAATAGACAAGATTCAGATTATTCAGGAGCATAGGCCGCCTAGGATCGCCAGAAAGCTTATGCTAACCGCTGGAGAAAGGATATTCAGTTTAAGGTTGGTGATAGGGTATTTCTGAAAGCATCTCCCCGAAAAAGGTTCACAAGGATTGGTAAAGGAGGGAAGTTGAACCCGAGATACTTAGGACCGTTCGAGATTTTGGAGAGAATCGGGAAAACAGATTACCGCTTGGATCTACCACCGAATATGACCAGGATTCATAACGTCTTTCATGTTTCTCAACTTAGGAAATATTATCGGGATGAATCAGAGATCCTATTGATTGAAGTAATGGAAGAGATAGAATTGGAATCAGACCTCACCTTCATTCAGAAGCCGATAAGGATATTGGATCGGAAATTCCAAGAGTTAAGAAATCGGCGAATCCCACTTGTCAAAGTCTTGTGGAGAAGTGACAATATGGAAGAAATGACGTGGGAGATGGAGGATAAGATGAGGAACTTCTACCCCTAGTTGTTTTAGGACGAGCAGTGAATCCGAGGATGAATTCTTTTTAAGGGGGAGAGGTTGTGACGCCCCGATCGTTCGATCGTCCAGGTACGTCATGTGCGGTATTATTTGTGCGATTTAAATTCTTTTACTTATGTACTCTTGTGAATGATTTGTTATTAATTGAAATATGTGACAATGTGACTAAGTGACTTAATTGAATATGTGATTTACTTGAAATATTTGAACGAATGTGTTATGTGTGTTTGAGTGATTTAATCGCGTGTCGAATTCTTTGCACATGTGACTTGGAATTTCTTGGAACTTGATTATATGATGAATTGCGTATTTTAATTTATTTCATGAGTGCTTGCATTTATTTGGAATTTATGTGGCATTCATACGACCGAATCGAGCCATTTTTACGCCTAAATGACCTAAATTGAGCCCTAGTAACCTATTTTTAACCCTATATCACTTGGACTTCTCTCTCTCCTCCCCCTTTAAACCCCACCGGCACACACACACCCTCCCCACACTCTCCACACTTAATCATTTTTCATCTCCAAGAAAGAAGAAAGAAAGGAAGAAGAAGCTTGCCCCATTTTCCACCATTATTGTTGCACTCATGCTCAAGACCACTACCCCTCTTGCATCAATTTTCAAGGTGATTTCATAATTATATTCCTCTCATTCTTGTGCATCTTTCATGATAGAGATAACAAGCATAATCGATGTCAAGAGCATGATTAGGAAATTGAGTGAATAGTAAGGGTTAAGACCCAAGATTGATTCCTTGTGCTAGCATGAGTGATGATGGATTTTATTGCTTCTTTCTTGTTCCTTGAATGTATATATATGATTCTAGAGGTATTAATTGCATGGTAGATGGCTAGGGAAGAATGTACCATTAATGCTCTTTCAAGGTTTTTAGGTGAATTTGTGTTATTGCACTTCCATGCTATTCCTTGCTCTTATATGCCTATTTGATTATTCTTTATGTCATTCTTGGAGCTATGATTAGATTTCTTGGCTAGACTTTGATTGGGGTTGATTATGCCTGAATGCTTGAGAAGGGATTAGTGAAGGGAAATGCATGGGTGTAAGGTTTGATGTCTTAATTGTGCATTAAATGTGTCTTATGTTTGATTTCTAGCGTGAGTGAAGATTCGGAGTGGTTTTACCCCTTGAATGCATGTTCCCCTTCATCCCCTTGTTGGGTAAATATAAGAATGTGGAAGTATGATGCAAGTATGTGTATCCTTGTGCCAAGAATATGATTAATTGACCCATTACACCTTCATTTATGCCTAATTGCCCTATATGTACCTTTGTAATTCTTATATTTGATCACTTGAGTGTTTAAGCATAATTTTCGTTTCTTGACTGCCCCTCGTTGCCTTGATGTATTCTTGTATGAGTTTATGGCTTAATGTATGTATCTTGATGGATTTTGATGTAGCACCCACCGCTCCCCCGCACCATAGCCCGATACGTGCAACGAAATAGAAATCCCACACATGCACCAAGCCACGGTGAACGGAAGATAAACAAATCTCCCTAGGCTAGTCGGTCTAGACCCTCAATCAGAGCGCGCAACAAAAGAAATGAATTACGGAAGCACACAGGATCAACAAACACACATGCAATGGCCACGGGCCGGCATAAATTAAACACACCTTCACATGCGGACTTGGGCGCCTCAGGCCTCTTTTGAACACAATTACAAGCCCGGCAAGGGCAAACTTAAATCATATATAAAATTCATAATGCGAAACATAATCTCAAATCATGACATAATATATTCATAATCTTATACATGCTTCAGAATTACAGAATTAAAGTAAAATGCGAAATGCGACAGACACAACCTACACAACTCGACCAACTCGAAACTAAAACCGCCGCCTCGCCAAACCAAAACCTACACCTGCAACTAAAAGAACAAAAGGAGGAAAAAGAAAACAACGAGGAGGGATCAGTCCTAAAAACTGGTGAGGGGGCTAACCCACACACACCTACATATACCAATGTTTTCAAAAGCGGACCGGACCGGCCGGTCGGACCGGTTCGACCGGTGACCGGTGCAGGGTCCGGTCCGAACTAACCCCTAAAACCAGTGAAGCCCGGATCGGTGTAGAACCGGAAGAATCGTCCGGTTAACCGGCGCTTTTAGCCATGAAAAGCGGACCGGATCGCCGGTTTTTGGATTAAGCCCTTCATCTTCTTTTTTTTTTTTTTTTTTGAGTTGTTCTTCAATCTCACGCAGCAACTATTTACTTCCTCCCTTTTATGGTTGGCACTTCTTCAAGAGAGAAATCGAGAATGAGGGAATGAGCAAGAAAGCTATCGTGATTGTTTAAAATATGAAATGAATTTTTGCATGAGAAATTGAAAACATTGATTGGAAGAAGATGAAGAAAACTGAAAAAGAAAAACGATGAAGAAAAAGAATACTCACTCTTGACTCTACACATCTGCGGCGGATAGATATAGATTTGTTAGGGTTTGAAATTTCAATAAGTTTTTTTACACTCTTTTTGGGCTTTGGGCCTTTTGGGGTAAGTTTTAGATGGGTAAAAAATAAAAAATATATCATTTTTCTTTGACTTTTTTGTTTCCTAGATTAATTATTACGAAACATTGTAAATTTTATGGGAAAAAAATGTTGGTATGGTGTTATAAATGTAATATATTATTTTATAAATATTGTTAAGGAAATAATAATTTTCTTTTAAGTATGAAAAATTATAGGTGTATTTTATATATTTATGATATTATATAATTAATTAATAAAATAATTATTTATTATTTATTACGTCATACCGGTTCGACCGGTGGTTGAATCGATCGAACCGGTTGAACCGGTGACCAGTAGGCTTACCGATTCGATCTCCGGTCCGCTTTTGAAAACATTGACATATACGTAAGAGCAAAGCATAGCAAAAAGTATATAAATTCATGAACCGAGGCATGGTTTTTTGCAAGCCAAAATATTTTAGCACGCGATATTATATATATATAGAAAGAGGTTAGGCCAAAGGCTAAAATCCACCAATTTTAATAATTGTGAATCCACGCCCGTTTTACGAATCAAGTTCAAACTCACACACACGACCCGGCGAGCACGGGCCTCCAACTCCCCTTACTCCAATTTCAAAAGCAAACTAAAATGCACCCAAAACGGAATCACACTGACATACCTTCTTCTTCTTCAAAGGATGGAAGGGTGGCGCCACCCTAACCATCTATTCTAACAGTTTGGGTCGTGAGTTTCACGACACTCACTCCCCAAGGATTCCATCCTCCACCTGCCTCCCGATGGGTTCTGGGTTGATCCTTTTTGAGATGGAGTCTGTGCTAGGGATTACCCGATGGCCCGCTGCCGTACCAGGTCTCCTTTCGCACTAGTCTCCTGGGCCCCGGGCAAATGAAATTCAAACGGAGTTTTCAAAAGCTCGCCATTTTCGAAATTTCAGAGTCTTACACATACCAACCCTTTTCAAAGCAAACAAACAAAAATAACATAATATATATATAAAAAGGATTTTCAAATAACTATTGACAAAAGGGCATAATCCCACAAAATATGTATCCAACACACGTATCTAAATATATATATATATATATATATATATATATATATATATCACATGAGGGCTTAAAATCCAATTAGGTTGTAGGTCACTTAACTACAAGAACAAAACCTCACCTTGACGACCAAACCGA
>JBBMKE010000011.1:9424603-9437695 GCA_037834125.1 Lippia alba | reverse complement strand
TTTCAGGTCGTTAATGATCTTTTTAGGTTCAAATAAACTCGAAAAGGTTATTAACGATCTTTTAGGAATCCAATTCATGGTTAATAACACCTACTCCCAATGATTAGCATGCAAAGCTTTCTACAAAACTAAGTAAACAAAAGAAGTGAAAAAATACCCAAATTAATTTGGCGGGCGCAATCGTTGTGACGGTACTTGTCGACAAGCTCTGCAAATTCCTCGTCCGAGAGTGGCTCTCCAATAACCCTTTCCCGCTCCTCCGCCAAACACTCTGAATCAATCTTCCCCTGCACCGGGGCCCGAGTCCCCGTCCACATCCGATCAATTCGGCCCGGCCCGAAAGGTGAGAACTTGCGGGGCTCGCGAAAACCGATGGGCTCAACATCTGGGTTGATTTCCGAATAAGAGTACATAAAATCGAATGGCAATTCGGATTTGGCAGGATGCTCATCACTTTTATTGGGGACTTTAGGAGTGTTTTTCTTGTTAATGATTTTTGAGTTGTTTCTCTCTTTTTGGGTTGTGGGAGAAAATGGGGGATCGTAGTTTTCTTCGGCGGGAGAATGGCTCCGGAAGCGAGCAATGAAGAGGGAAAGTGAGGAGGGTAGGTGAGAGAAGATAATGGGGTTTAATGGAGGTTTTTGGATGACTGACTGACGCCATAACAGGAGCTTCAGCATTCCTTAGGCACCGGGAATTTGGAAAATACTCGAAAGAGTGGTAAGGGTGAACATACAGGAGGCTTTTTTCTTTTTCTTTTTTTAAACACGCGACAAAGTGCCCGGGGAATTTAAATTCGAACCTTACCTTCGAGAAACAACCTTCTAACCATTTGGACCGATCCTTATTGGCAGCTATGTTTTGGAGGTTAGGTTGAAATACTTTAATTGCTCTTGTACATTGTAAACCCATGTTTCTGCCTTATATTTCTCAAAATTAACCTAAATCAAAATCAAATCACTCACCGTTGTTGCAAATTGGGCGGGAAACTAAGAAGGAGATCTCCAAAGTATTAGGGCTTGAAGAGAGGTTAATTTATGTTGTGCAAAAATGTTGTCTCTTATTTTATTTGGGCTGGAAGAGGATTAATCTATCTCCCTTATTTTATGTTAATTTTCTAGGTTTTTGTTTGTTCTTTCGACCTTAGTAGCCTGAGCAAGGGCTAGGATGCATGTTTCCCTTTTTTACTATTTTGGTTGCGTTGCTTTGTTATGTCGCAGGGCTATGGCCGTTTGGAGCTTTGCGTCGTAAGCGTTTAGGGAATAATCTTTTTGTCGTCACCATATTACTTCAGAAATTGTAGTCACAATATCTTGATATAGCATAAAATGACATTTTATGTGGTCATTTTCAGATAAGATGGAGTAAGTATATGTTATGTTAGTTAGATAATGATTTAATATAATTATTTTTTGATAGTACCCTTTATTTCTTGTATAAAACATAAAAGAGGTATTATCAGACAGTTATTTGTATAATTAAGCATCATATGTGGTTAAGTAAGAGTTATAGTTAATTGTGGGGCTGATCGAATCCCTAAAAAATAGAGATCAATTTATAGCTTTTACAACATGGTTCTCTTAAATTAGATCGTAACATCTGAACCATATATATGTTGTGTTGCCTAATTCTTCAGTTCAGCGACATATTGGACTTTCCGCATTCTGTCATGTCTTGCAAGTTGCAAGAGAAGGCGGCTGCAAACTTTTCCTAATGGACAGATGTGGCGACTGCAGCTAATTATTGGTATGTGATGTTACATTCTTGTTGAAGCATTAGAATCAAATATATATTTTTTTAAACCAAGTTTCTTGGCCTTCCTCGTATGCTATAAAAAAGGAATAATTGCAAATACACTCTTGAAGTTTAATCCAATAATAGAAAAAATTCTTATAACTGAAAAATCACAAATAACCCCTAAGATATATATATAACGAAAATCATCGTGCTCCAGGGTCTTTTTTTTTTTTGTAATTTGTCAAGTATGAAGGTTTTTTCCACAATCAAATTATAGTACAAGGGTTATTCGTAATTATCTGTAACAAAAAATAAATAAACAAATACAAAAGCTCAAAAACAGGGAAAAGAAAATTCATTAGATGGATTATTACATATGTTACATTTTTGCCTCTGGTTGATGTTTCTTGACCGGCTTGTCAGCAATTCTAGAAGAGCTTGGCTTGCTGTTGAGTTCCAGTTCTCATCATAGTACAGAACTCTTCATAATTAATTCTTCCATCCTGGAAAATTAACCAGTTCATTTAAATAGTTATAGACGACCATGAAACCAAAAACTATATCATGACATAAGGAATCCAAAAAAAAAAAAAAAAGAATCTCACATTATCTGTATCCACTTCGTCAATGATTTCTTTTATGGTTGAGGCATCACCTATTCCATATTCTTGCATAGCTGTTTCGAGTTCGTCTCTAGTTATGAACCTGTAGCGATGAAAAATAAAAAGTTAATTGAAACCATACATCGTCTTATGAGGTAAACTTGGAAAGTTTGATGAATGCTTACCCACTACTATCTTTATCAAAGTATTGGAACGCTTTGTAAAGGTTTTCCTCCCTTTCTAATCTATGTCTGTGCATTGTAGCGGTGATGAACTCGATATAGTCTATTGTCCCGTTTCCATCAACATCAGCCTGTAAATGGCACACAATCATTCGAGTTATTTTTCTAAGCTTCTCATTGAGCAACATAAATTCTGGAAAGGAACGTAAAGTATAGTGTTGAATCATACAGCATCCATGAGTTGCCTAACTTCAGCCTCTGTAAGTTTTGACCCGAGTCTAGCCAAACCATCTTTAAGTTCTTCGTAAGTGATGGTGCCACTGTTGTCAGTGTCGATATTGGTGAACATTGATTTCAGCCCTTGAATCTCTTCGGTAGATAGATTTTCAGCTATTACCTAGATTATCATAAGAACAATCAGAACACTATAGTCAGATTATCTGCACGTATTGTGATTATAAAAAAAAAAGGATAGTGATAACGCCTAAACAGATGAAAATCTTTTCGTGATAATGCTAGAACTAACGAAAATTATTTCCTAATATATTATAGAGGGAGATTTAGTGATACCTTGAGTGCAAGTTTTTTAAGTTTGTTCATTGCTCTGAATTGCTTCATCCTAGAGAGAACTGCACTGTCTAGTGGTTTATCGGATGCTTCTCCACCTTCTCTAATCCATGGATGCTCTGTCAAAAGGAAAAAGGAAAGTATCAAAATGGTTTGCAAAGATATCACAACAACTAAATTTCCAAACGGTCATCTACGACAAACTAATCCGGCATGATGAACAAAAGTCATTTCCTCCTCATTTCTCAAAGTTCTACTTAATAGACACACGCATTGCTAACTCGATTTCAACAACGCAAAGAGTCATACCAAGAACTTGAGCAGCTGTAATGCGTTTCTTTGGGTCCTGGGTAAGCATCCGACTAACGAGGTCCTTGGCACTATCTGATATTGATGGCCAAGGATCACTTTTAAAATCCACATGTCCTCTCAGTACGGCATCAAATATTCCCCGCTCAGTCTCTGCAAACAAGATTATCCAGAGCTATTGGTACTATTGACACACTTAAATGGAGAGTTAATAATATAAATGGACAGTTGATATTTGTTTACCAGCCCAAAAAGGGGGTACACCGCTGAGTAATATGTACAGCATGACTCCTGCACTCCAAATGTCAACTTCTTTTCCGTATTTCCGACGCAACACCTCAGGAGCAACATAGTAAGCACTACCAACTACATCCTTGTATACTTTCCCTGCAGAGAGTAACCATTGTCATGAATAATTTAAATGAAATTCGAGATTTCATGACTAACTTGTGCGACGCTTAGCTTATGCTCTTTGAGATCCCAATTGGGTTCTCGATGCAGCAAAGATGATATTTAAAAGGCTTATTCAAAATTATCTTCTTAAAATGTATGATCATAAGATGTGGTCTGAATGATGATCAATCCAAATAAAGCCACAATCAGCTAGAAAACAATGGCCTGACAGCAACTAAGGCCAGCTTCTAATGGGCAACACTCACAAGTATAATTCTCAGCCAAATCATATCAAGCTAAAATCAAGATCCAATGGATCTTCATCTAATTCTTTAGAAAAAATAAAAACTTTCTCAATCTGCAAATAACGTCCCAATGCAAACTTCACACTAACAAGAATGCTTTTCAATTCCAGCAAAGGTAAAAGCCAGTAAATCCATACCTTCCTCAATGAAAACCGACAGCCCGAAATCCGTTGCCTTGAGCAGCGCATTCTGCGTCTTATCCGACAACAAAAAATTCTCCGGCTTCAAATCCCGGTGCAGCACCCCCATAAAATGGCAAATATGCACAACATTCACAATGCTCCTGCAAATCGCGGCCGCCGCCCTCTCGCTGTAATGCCCCTTCGCAATGATCCGATCGAAGAGCTCCCCGCCGGCGCACAGCTCCATCACGAGATGCACCGATTGCTTATCCTCGTAAGCGCCCTTAAATTCAACAATATTAGGCTGCCCACTCAAATGCTGCATGATCTGAATCTCCCTCCTCATGTCCTCCTTGTCGCTCTTGGTCACGAGCTTCTTTTTCGATATGGATTTGCAGGCGTATTCCTGACCTGTTGCAATGTCAGTGCAGAGATGCGTGACGCCAAATTGACCTCGTCCGAGTTCCTTTCCGATGATGTAGTGGGCTTTGACGTCCTCGTATGGTTTGCCGAGGATCGTGTTTGATTTGTGCGGCGGCGGCGGCCGGGGGCTGCCTGGTGGGATTGTGTGATGAGGCAATTGAGCGGCGTAGCCGGGGGACATTGTGTATTGAATTGGGGTTTGCTGGTGGTGGACGCCATTGCTGTTTGATTTTAAAGGTTTCTGCTTGCTTACGCATATCCCCATTTCTCCCGAATTTGGAACGGAAAATGGAAAAAATGATCAACCCAGATGGGAATTCGGAAGAATATGAGATGAAAAGAATGGAGCCCAGATGGGATTTTGAAGAGAATTTGTCAGAAACTTTCAATTAAAGACATCTTGAATTGACTAAATTATGAATGTGGTTGATTTGTTCTGTAACTGTAATCAGACCAAATCGTTCTACTCGGTTGAGTTGAGGAGTTGACTTGAATCCTTCCAATTAAGAGAGATCTCAAATAGTGCAGATCAGATTCAGAAGGAGACAGGAAGGCGGCTTTATCAGTTATCATCAGAGTATATCTCATTTTAATAGCTCATACGCGTTCAACTGAATTTTAATATTCTTCATCTTCTCAACCAGATTATTCTTCTCTTTTTGTGAGCTGGGGACAGCAAAGAATTCTCTTTTCAGTATACAAGATAAAAAAAATCAGATATCCATAGTTGCATGATTTATCCTCTGCAGAAAAGATTACCTTACCGATTACAAGGAAAAAATGAGATTCGTTCTATCATCATCTTCTCTACCATTTTCTGTTATTTTTATCGTTAAGCTTCTTCTTGATCAATTTTCAAATATTGGAAATTACATATATACCCTATCTGAATTTAAGAAATATCAACGGAATATTACGCGATTAAAGAAATCTTACATTCAATCACTTTTAGTTTTAGTGCACCTAACCACCGTTGTAATAAAGAAATTTTTTCAAGCTGAATGGAACTTTTGGAGAAGAAAAAATAAATAAACCTTCTAAAATTCGTTTGTATTTGTTGGAGTAAACTCTCTGCTCTAATGCGCAAATACTGCAATTTTTAGACCCGTGCAGTTTTAGATACGAACACGACAAAAAGTATTCAAATAAAAAATTAATATGTTAGTGACGTGGGCCAAAACCGTCGTCTCACATAACTCAATGATCCTATGTCACAAGTCACGCAGGCCAGACATGACTCAAAAGGGATAGCCACGCGGATCTCCTCGACAGGATTGAGACATAGCACATCTTGGGTCGATGTCCCAGCTCGATCGGGGATTCAAGTCGATGTTCGACTCATGTGCCAACATGGGATCCCACAGTTGCCTCCAACATTAAATGTGGACTGTGCATCCATACCGAACCATAAGGGGGCATTAAATGCACCTGCAAATAGTACGAAAGGTCATCATTAACTCTTAAGATATACACCCTCATAAATGTCATTTGATAAACTCATTTATTGTACTTCAAAGTCTACTCGACCTTATCTCCATAACTCGTTACCTGACTTGAGCGTCAGACTGCTGACATAGAGTAAAACCCCACCAATCTGTGCGCGACCTTCAGCTTATGTTTGCCTTCATTCTTGTTGTTCTACCTTTTCTCGAGACAACACATCAATACAAGTTCAAATGACTAGTCGAGCCACTATTCGACCTAGTCAATAGACCGAAAACTGACTTAATCAGTGGGATATAGTACTGACACGCGAAACACACAGTTCCGATACGAAAAGTTAAAAAATAAAAAATCAATTTTTTTATATTTTTTTAAAAATATGAGGATTATATTTTTTAAGAAAAAAAATGATCGTATAAATTTATTAAAATATATATTAAATTAATTATTTTTTCATTTTTATTGTAAACTTTTTCTCATAATATCATTATATACAAAATGTATTAATGTTATTTTTAATGACTTTGAATGTTGGACTAGAGAGAGATGTATTCTATTTTAAATTTATATATTAGATTCTTATAAATATTTTATTTTTAATAAATTTTTAAGATATATTTACTTATATATAGTATAGTCGTGTTGTGTTCTAAATCTTTCAAAAAACTTGTGTTGTTGTGCCCGTATCATCGTATTTGTATTTATATATTATATACCTGAGTAACATTAATTTTTTAATTCACATGCCTATTAAATATGGGACTAAAGGGGGATTAACTATGCCTATTTCAAACAATGTGGTTTGGAGTTGAGAACAATCGGATCGTATGGAATAAAAAATATAATTTAATTATTATGTCTTAATGGTTTTCGTCCATTATTTGATGGAGTACCAAAATTGTAAAAAATTAAAAATTGTGGGACTATATTTGCCTAATTTTTAAAATATGAGACCAAAATTATAAAATATAATTTGCTCAAAAATAAATAAAAATGATCAGAATTTGGGCCAACTTGAGAAATTTCAGGTTTGTGTGGGCTACCAGCTATTGGAGAGCGTCCGCCCAAGAGTCTTCGTGGGCTATTGGAAGAGGGTTTTGTGTGGTGAGAGATAGATGTTGGAGATATGGTGTTTATTAATTTATTTTTTATTTTGATTTTGATGAAATGTCAGAAATGCACTAGGTCTAAATAATATTTAGATACAAATTATTTTGACAATAGTTTTAATTGATTATTAACATGGGTTTAATGACTACTTTACATATTTAGGAAATATTCTTTCAAGGGTAACAAAATCAACATCTCATATGTAAATTTTAGGGAAAAAAGAAAATGCAATTTTGATACCATAAGATGTAAAGCGTGTAATTATGTGTACCGCTATTTCCATTTATTCAATTTTAGTCTTAAATTTTTTAAACTGATGTAATTGGTTCTATTAGTTAGCCTTTCGGATTGGATTTTTATGTGCCGCTTACATGTATTGTTAGTAAGTCTCATTAATTGTCTTGTAATAAATTTCTTTACAGTTATAACCATATGTGAGAAGAAAATCAAATATTTTTGCCTAAACTCTAACAATGAAAAAACCATCACATATAATTGAAATATGGGATAATTCTAACCTGTTTAAAAGACAATTATTGAAATATATTAGGAGGCTTGTAAGAGACATATAATTATATAAGGGATAATTCTAACCTGAGTCTGGCTCGGCCAAATTGGTGTAATGAGGGGGCAAGTGTTTTGCATTTGCCGTGTGGTTGGTGGAAAGTCTGGGGAGAGTGACCAATCAAATAGTAAATATAATACATTTGCCTTTTTGATTTGTTAGGTTCGGCCAAATCGGGTTTGGACTAAAATTTTCCACTTATAAAAATTTCGTCCACAAAACTAGCATCGTAATTCGTGACTAATACTGTACTATTTTTAAATTTTAAAATAAAAATTTTATAAGTAAAAAATAGTGGTACACACGCACATATTTTACCACTTATGATACCAAATTGCATTTTCTCCTAAATTTTAGTTTCATTTTCATACAATCGCATAAAATTGGAATGTAATTAATTCAAAGGGAAAAAAAACAAACAAAAAAAAAAAAGAGAGAGAGATAACATCGAAAAAAATAAAAAAGAAGAAAAAGCAGTTGCTTCACCGACATATAACATGAAGAATTGAACATGAGGACAGGGTGGGAGGTCTGTCAAGAGAACTGTACCAATATTTTATTAATACAAATTTAAAAGAAAAGAATATAAGGAACAGAGGGCAGTTGGGTAGGCTGTGGGTCTATTCTTCTCTGCGTCAAATTCCACACAACTTCACTTCTACTTCTTCCTCAGATTTCTTGTTTTTTTCTTCCATCTCAATTCCTTTACCTTAGAAGTAATCTCTTCTCTTCTCTGTTTGCATTGTTAATACCTCGTTTATTTCCATACATTACCGACAGAGAGAGGGACAGAGGGCTACATTTATATAAGTATTTATCATCCTAACCAAACAAATCATCCAAATTATTGCCTTCATCATTCTCCCATTGTCAATAAGACTGGTGCTTTGAGAATTGGGATATTCGTCTTTGTGTTGTGATCTTTGCATTCTGAATTTGAGTTTAAAGCACTTCAATAACTTGTCAAGTGCCCGATTTGAGCTTCTGGATCCGTGTCTTGAGTTGGTTGGGCCGAGTTTTGTTGAGATTTGAGATGGGTTTTGCTTCATTGAAGAATTGAACGATTAGTAGTTAATTGGTGAAGGAGAGGATGTCTTGGAAAAGCAGAGGATTGGAGTCACCTGGGAAAAATGTTGTTTCGAGGAAACTCGCTTTTGTTCTCTGCATAGGTTGCTTCTGCGCTGGGATGCTCTTCACCGACAGGTTTGATCTTCTGGAATTTTCTTGAAATTTGATTGTTATTATTATTCATTCATATGTTCGGTACTTTGGGGGTATGGATTGGTGGTTGATGACCAAATCTTCAAATGATGGCCAAACTATGCTATGATGGCCTTATATACCCTTTTTAGCTGTTGTATGTGTGTGTGGTCCTAAGCCTATCGTAAAGTGCAAGTTCCCTTTGTAGTTTAAGTTATTAGTCTAGTTGATAGTGGCTAATGCTGGCTGTGCTTAACTGAACGTGCATATCGGGATTGTTAAGTTGATTAATATTTGCATCCTCCTCAGCTGATCTGGGATCTTCAGAACTCATTTAGTTCTAGTTCTGGAAGAACACTTTCTTACCCTTTTCGTTTCAGAGTTGGAGGGTGTTTGGCTAAGTTTTTGAAAGAGCTTTCCAGCATCTAATACCCTGTTTTTGGAGCTTAGAAGTTGTATGATATTGGTCTTATTTTACAAACAAGATCTAAAAGTGTTTGGAGAAAAGCAAGATCGTAAACTTATACTAGTAATGACAGCTTCGTAATTAAAATGATAAAATTAGAGAACTTGTTAAGATCTTAAGATAAGTTGGTGAACACCAACTTCATTTAAATGAAGCATATAAGCTCCCAACATCTTATTTTAAGCTGATCTTATAAGTTTATTCTATAAAAAATTTACAGAACACTTTAAGACATCTTATAAGCTAAACTCAGCCAAAGACCCTCTTACAAGGGATGTCTTTGGTGGACTGCCACGTGCAAAAATAACCCTAGTTTTGGGGTAAAAGTTGTTAATTTTGATTCAAGACTGGTTGTGTGGGGCTGTACAAGTAAAAAAATGGATTAGTTATGATATGGAACTTGTTAAGAACCATTGCAGTTGCCTTGAAATGATCTTGCTTCTTACTTTTCTGAAGTAAAAGTATCTGTTTGATCATACTTTAAATAGCATTTTCAGTAAGAGAACAGAAAAAAAATATATGGTTGCGACTTTAAGTCACATGTATCATTTGCTTTGTATAAAGAATCCTACCAACATGTCTCTGATTAATCTGACTTTATTCGCACAGGATGTGGGCAGTGCCTGAAGCTAAAGACATATCACGGTCGAGGAGAATTGCAGACGACCAGCTCCAGTTAGTTTCAGATGGCTGTGATCCAAAAATTGTGAGTACTTGCTAATTAATATTTGACATTTTCTCAGTTCTAAGCTGCAAAAGTTTAGCTTTACTTGCAAAGAAGATTGAACCATTTATTTAGATATTAATGATTATTTTATCATTTTTTGTTTTGCCAGAAGGATGTAAACGGTGGATCCAAGGATATATTAGGTGAAGTTTCAAAGTCACACGATGATATTCAGTAAGCCCTTAAGTCTAGGAAGTTTATTTCATTTGTATTTATATGCTACATAACTTGCATAACTCATGACCGCCAAAAATAAATACTACAGCGCATTGGATAAAACAATTTCAAATTTGGAAATGGAACTGGCTGCAGCTAGAGCTGTGCAGGATTCCTTACTGAGTGGTTCTCCAATATCTGAAGACCTGAAGATGCCTGAATTGACCAAGAAAAGAAAATACTTGATGGTAGTCGGTATAAACACTGCTTTTAGCAGTCGAAAGAGAAGAGACTCAGTACGGGCTACTTGGATGCTGCAAGGTGCTTCATACTTGATTTTCTTTCTTTTCCTTTTTGCGTGTTCGTGTGTGTTTCTAAATTTTCTGTTTATCATACCTGAATGTTGAAGTCGTTCCTAATTCATAATCCCTTTTCATTGGGCAATTCAGGTGATAAACGCAAAAAGCTTGAAGAAAAGGGCATTATAATTAGATTCGTTATTGGTCACAGGTGAGGAACAGATATGTTTGGTGATTTTAAACATTATTCAGAAAATATTATCTTTTTCAGTTTAAAATTGTTGTCAATTTGCTCTTTTGCGCAAATAAGTATTTCTTAAATGTCCGGTCATGGATACACTGTTGTGAGCTATCCATCCTATAATTATCGGTCGACTTACCTTTCCAGTTCTGATTCCGTCTTTCCCTTGGGTATGTAGCTGGAGCTGCTTCATCAGTTCTGCTTTATGTAATATGTAGTACTAGATTTGTTAAAATACAATAATATTACTGTCTTGACAATGTGGTCCAAAAAGTTTGCCTAATTATACTTTTCTTTGAGAATTACACTTGTATGAGTCTCATTTATATTTTTCTTCACGTGCAAGTTAATAAGGAATCATGTCTAATATTAACCTGTTTCTTTCCATTTGATCCTCTCATCTCCAGTGCTACATCAGGTGGTATTCTTGATAGAGCCATTGAAGCAGAGGAAAGGAAACATGGAGATTTTCTGAGACTGGTATTTTCTTAATCTTGTCTTTCTTCTTACTATTCTTCTTTTGGAAAATTTCATTACGAGGGAAAATATTTATGTAACTTTATTTTATACATAAATGATGCTCACATTTTCCTATTATGCAATCTACTTTATATCTGTAAGTTACTTTGGCAGTATGCTTACGTATTGGTGCATTGTCCACTCCAGGAACATGTTGAAGGATATCTTGAGCTATCAGCAAAGACAAAGACCTATTTTACCACTGCTGTTCAACTTTGGGATGCTGATTTCTATGTCAAAGTTGATGATGATGTGCATGTGAACATAGGTAAGAAACAAATATAACATCGAAATACATATTTATTCTGCATGTGTCTTGAGTGTGTGTACACATGCATGTATGTATACCTGTGAAGAAGGAGAGAGCTGCGGATTGTAAAAATAACCTTCCCCCCAAAATCTAGGATAAAGCAATCATGACCCAAAATTTTTTTTTTTCTCGGAATATTCCTTTGGTGGATTAACTACATATATGCCTTTATTATGGATTCAATGGAAAAATCTGTTTTATATTGAAAAATAGTTTTATATTTACTGGTTCAGTTGGATTATGAAATACTTTCAAAATGGTTTGCTGTATGACATTCTGCTTAATCTTTCATCCTATGATGTTGTAATGTAGCAACTCTGGGAGCAACTCTGGCTAGGCATCGTTCAAAGCCAAGGGTGTACATAGGATGCATGAAATCTGGTCCAGTCCTCGCTCAAAAGTAAGCAAGAGTCTTAAAATGCAATTTTGTTAGAAATATTATGTCATATATATCAACTGTAGTATTCTCCCCTAAATTCCCCGTTGCTTTTCCATCCTCTGACAGGGGAGTGAGATATCATGAACCTGAGTATTGGAAATTTGGGGAGCATGGAAACAAGTATTTTCGTCATGCAACAGGCCAATTATATGCTATTTCTAAGGACCTGGCAACATATATATCCATTAACCAGTGAGTGTTTGAGTTGACTTGTGTTTTACTTCTTCATTATGCATGTAAGATCTGAATACATCACTTTAATCTTATCATTCTGCTCTTTTAGGCATGTTCTGCACAAATATGCTAATGAGGATGTGTCACTGGGAGCTTGGTTCATTGGGTTGGATGTTGAACATATAGATGACCGAAGATTGTGTTGTGGAACACCGCCTGGTAATTCCTGTTTGCTCGACTCACCTAAATACCACTCCCTAGAAAGTACAAATTGTCAATGAAAGCGATTATTACACTGACGTGCCTTAAGATTTGGCCTAATCACACAAACTTTTCTGAGGTGTAAGAAATTACAATAACTTCCTGTGCCAAATAACATTTTCTTCGGATTGATGAATTTTGATCGTCACTTCTAATTTTTAAGGATACCCTATTTTGTCCAGTTCTGCATTTTACTTTAAATTTGTTAGTATAATGGCATGCATAAAATTTATTACTATTATGTCATGTGGTAAGCCAAACCTCAGGGTATCTCATGGAAGTTTTAGTAAATTTTCAAACCGTAGGGGAAGTTTGTGTAACTTAACAAAGCAAAAGCTTTGGCAAACACCATGGAAATGGGTGAATTGTACACTTGAATGATGTCAAGAAGTAAAATATATGACATACGCTTGTTTTATGGTAGATTGCGAGTGGAAGGCTCAAGCAGGCAACATCTGTGTTGCCTCATTCGACTGGAGCTGCAGTGGTATTTGCAATTCTGCTGATAGAATTAAAGAGGTGCACCGCAGATGTGGAGAAGG
>JBBMKE010000011.1:9398807-9417206 GCA_037834125.1 Lippia alba | reverse complement strand
AAATCCAGATATTCAAATACCAGATATAAGCGTTTCTCACTGTGTACCACATCCTGCAACCTGTGACGTAAATATCCAAGAAAGTTCACTTACATTGCCTGGATAGAAATAACCTGTATGCAGATGAAGCAGGAAATCTTCTAAGTAGAACTTTTTATCTAATTTCTAATGTACCTCACAATATTCCCATGTTGCATCTCTTTCAAAAGCGAAATCTCTCTAATAGCTGTGCTTGGTACTCCCTCATCTTCCTGCTCCAGCCGGATTTTCTTCAGTGCAATAGTCTGATTAGTTACACGATCACGAGCCTTGTACACCACTCCATATGTTCCCTCACCGATCTTCTCGACTTTTTCATACTGCACAATAAATTGCAAAACATCACAATCTGTTACAGAAACAAATGTACAAGTGCAGAACTTATGGTGAATAATTTTACCTTGTCCATCTGTTGGTAGCGATTGATTCGAGATCAATTGGCACAATCCAACAACGAAACAAAGAAAAATAACACAGTTAGAACAAAGTACACAAGTGAATCCACTGCAACACAAAACAAATTTCAAAACTAGCACACTTCAGGACACTTGAATTCAGATATCAACAACATAAGCTAAATCAAACAGTCCAATGGAGACTTAAACACACATTTATACCATCTGGAATCAAAATTTATGCAATGTCAACAAACAGCTGCAGTAATTCCACAATTACTCACTTCACAGCAAATAACAGATCAACTAAACATCAAAATCAGAAAAAAAAAATCAACATCCATCTACTCTACCACAAAAATTCACGAGGAATAACACAAAATAACAAAAACAAACGATCTCCACAAGCAAACGCCTATCATCACTGAATTCAGCACACAAAAACGAGACCGATTAAATCACTGTTACATCCATCAATTTCTCCAGCTAAACTCGCAGGGAAATTAACAAACTAAAACTAATCAATTAACACCAATACATGAACCAATGAAAAAACACGTACCAGCGTCAAAAATCAGAAGACGAAGAACACGAAATCACAGCAGCTACTCGTGCATTATAGTTAACGTAAATAATGCGTAAAAAATCAAGCGGAATAGCTCGAGAAAAGTATGAAAATCTTCACGTACCAGAGATCGATGAAATGTAGAAGAGAGAGTGAAATAAGAGCCAGTTGAGAAAAAGCAGAGAATGGGCTGTGATTTTTTTTTTCTGCAATTTCCTGACACAGTGCTCTCTTATAGGGTTGGCTTTTAATTTTTATATATTTATTATATATATGTGTCATTTTATTGGGTGAAGATTTTGACCAAAAGTTTAATATGTTTAAGTCAAGTCCCTTTCTTCGCGTTTTCTTTTTTTTATTCAATCCTCGTAATAAATTAATGTTTATTTTATATATTTATATACGACCACAAGTATTATATATACCCTCATTTATGTAAGTCTTTGTTGACGTATTGTTGCAAGTACAATTTATGCAATACATATATACAAACATTTATACACCAACTGACCTAAGTACGCGTGTACACTATTTTATTTATAAGTAGATCAAGTGTACAAAATAATAGTAGGTACATTTTTTTGGTACTAATAGTAGGTACATAAAGCCCACATAACTTGTTTAATTTGTCTGAACCGATCTGATTGGTTCAAAAACTGTTGATTGAAATACTAAAAAGTAATAAAGACGATTGGAATTTTCGGATCAAACAGTGGATTCAGAATTTAGAAATTGTATAAATTACTATTCGACCATTATATATGTTGGGGAGTGGGGACATACTTAAAGGCTCAAATTGGGTCCAAAATCCGAGTCCTTCAATTCGGAGGTGTAGCTCACAAGAAGGGTTTATGCCAGATTGGTCATCTCACATAGGCGGCGAGCTGACTTGATGACATACAAAAGGAAGTAGATAGGATATAAGATTCTTGTAGAGTAGTGTGCAAATAATAATAATTACATCGAATTTAAAGTAAATCAGACTAACAAAAAATTAGAAGAGAATAAATTCAAGTATCATCTTATAAATAAGAACGAAGAGGAGAGAGAGAGGACAACAACAAGAAGAGAAATGGAGAGAAAAAATGGTTCAATTTGGTGGATACTCATCAATGTATATATGTAAACCTACAAATGAAAGTATGTATTCGGTTTGACTCCAAACATATACAAAAAATGGGGAGTCTGATGTGAAGTCTGTTATAATACCATTTGAAAATATATGCTTCATCAAGCTCAATTAAACAATTAGTTGATAAGGTGATGATTGTCAAATATTTATTAACTGACTTTTTTTTAATTTTTTATTTAATGTAGAGTGTGCTAACAATAGGAAAGGGATGCCCACTCCTCTCAATTTTTTCCTGTCAAAAAAAAAAAAAAGAACAATTTTTTTTATATGTGAATTTATAGATATTCGTTGATGTCCTCATCTTAAATACGAGAAAAACCAAATAATTTGATCAACTTTTTGATGCTGTATTTATAAGCAAAAATGTGAAAAATGACCTACTCTTATTCGGTTATTCCTCTTATTTAATATTTATTGAAACATGATAAAAGTAAGCATTAAGAGTTAATATGTCTTTTGCATTTGATTAACATTAATAAGTTGAGGTTTATAAATATATGTCTTACATGATTTTGTATAATTTTTCTTCGTTCCAATAGCCAAACTAGTTTAGCATTAAAGTGGCCAATGGGAATAAAATAATTAACGCAGGCTCATCTATAAAATTGTCCTTTAAAGAACTTTGAATTGTACCTAATATTCAAACAACATTCGGATATTTATGGAATGGTACAACTTAATACTTTGATATTATTTTGACTTAGATTTTGTACTTAAAATTTTGGGAAATTCTCCAAAACTCCCTAAGTGGGGAGTGAAATAATTTTGAAAAAGTTCCCCATTATTCCTCAACTCAAAAATAAAATTTCTTTTCACTCCCCAAATTTTCTGAATGTTGTATCAAAATTCAAGAATCACGTAACTAAATTCCCAAATGATGTATTTTTTTTCCCTAAATGATGTATATGGACACCAAATACATCATTTGGGATTTAGTTACGTGATTCCTGAATTTTGATACAACATTCAAAAAAATTGGGGAGTGAAAAGGAATTTTGTTTTTGAGTTGGGGAGTGATGGAGAAATTTTTCAAAATTGAGGAGTGAAAGGAATTTTTTTTTTAACTTTTTAGTATTATTCAACTATTCCCCCTTAAATTTTTAGGTAAGGGATTACTATTAGTATGAAGGACTCAATGTCTCAACTCTCAGTAGTTCGATTCGACCCATATAAATAAATATTTGAAAAAAATAAAAAAAATATTGTTCACATTTAATATTTGGTGGCCCTCAATACTCTACCATTATCGTGAGTTGTTATACACTTATGTTAATCAATAATTAATAAGTGTAACAAACTAACATACATTTAATTATTGGTGGAGCAGACTGCTGAAACTTTAATAGGGAGGTTTGAATTGTTGGGAAAGAAACAAAAAAGAAAAACTAAATCTTGTTTTTTCTTTAATTCCTACATAATTTTTTTAGCCCCGTAACAGATTGAGTAAAACTATAATTCCCTTCTCTCTTTTTTTAAAGACAAATATTAAACTGGACCAAAGAGGCTTGTAGAGTTGTTATAGCTGGTATATAAAAAAAAAAGCCCTAAAATTATAATTATTTATTTTAGTCTTTTAAGTTAAATGAAATGCTGATTTGTGTAAATAATTAGAAAAATATTTAAGTTTAAGGTCAGCATTTCTTCCTCTTCAACTCGCCATATCTGAGAACTGATCCATAATCCATTCCGTTTCCTCCAACATCCACAAATTCTTTTGTTCGCACTTCACCTTATATTGTCAGTTTGGTAATTTGGACACATATTTGAACTCATCTTTAGGTTAAATGATCGGACTCCAATAGTAAATATGATACATTTTATTTTATTATTGTTTGAGTTCTGTTTAATTTTCAAAAGATAAAATAAGTTATAAAAACTATATATATATATATACAAGTTAGAGCATAATTTTCACTTCTTTTAATTATGGAAAATGTGAGAAACTAAATTAAAGGCAGGGAGAGACAATTGCCTTTAATCAATTATAACCACTCACTAATTCATGACATAAGTATATGAAACTGCATACTAACCTCTCCAATATATTTTCCTACTATTCTGTATTGTTTCACTCAAATTTCTTCAATTAATTCTCTCATAAAAAATTCTAAATTTTATCAAGCTTGAGTAAACATGGGATCCTCCAAAGACAACTCCATTACTGCTGAAAACTGCGTCCAAGGCATGTACCATAGCCAAAATTAATATATATATATTTTTCACCAAAAAAAATAAAAGTAATATATATTAAAAAATAAATATAATTTTAAAATGTTTTCTGATATATTTCTAATTCTAAGATTCTGCATGAATTGATACAGCAAGTACTGTCGCTGGATTCAAAGCTGCTTGTGTGGCCTGTGTCGTCACTGCGGTTCCTATAGTACGTGTTTCTTTTATTTATTTATTTGTGTCGTCACTGCGGTTCCTACAGTACGTGTTTCTTTTATTTATTTATTCTGAAAGAAATACTTTATTTTAATACTCTAGTTATAATATTTAATGAAATATTGATGTTTGTAATGATTTTCTGAAATTGTTTTTGATTTTCTACGTATGATTCGCAGTTGATCGCAGTTCGTAAAGTTCCGTGGGCAAAGGCAAATTTGAATTATACTGGCCAGGCTCTCATCATATCAGGAGGTATAATATAGGTTTAATTCTAATATTTCTCGAGTATATTTTTCCGTAAATTTCCAATGGTTAGAAATATTCATTTTCAAATGATTTTAGAAATTGCATTTTCACCTTTTATAATTTACTAATGGATTATGAATAAACCAATTTGGTGGCCAACAATAAGGACGAAAAAAGTGTTTTCGTCAATATTTCAATACGTAGTACAAGATATGTTTCATCTATCACTATAATTTCATATCTTTTGATAGTTAAAATTTTTTAGAATCAATTTTAGGATTGAACACGATTTAACTATAGTTATTTATGAAATTTTGGTGGTGTCGGTACTTAATAATTACAAAAATGTTAATTTGAGATTCTAATGATGTCTATGGCTTAATTTGATAAATCATCAGCACTATTATATAAAACGAATTAGTAAAAAAAAATATTTACCGAGTGGGAACTTGTAATTCATTAGTAAATGGTAATGAGTGACAGTATAATTTTTAAAATTATGAGAGCCCAAGTGCAAATATGTCTAATTATACGAGTTGTTGATATGATTTATCCAATTATATTGCAATATTTATCTCTTTATCTCCTCATGTATATTATATAGTTTTAAACATGCAATTTAATTTGAATTTGTCGTTGGACGGTTTACAATTTACAGCATCCATAGCATCCTACTTTGTTGCTGCTGACAAATGCATTCTGGAAGGAACAAGGAAAAATGCTGATGCTCGTTACCACAGAGGATGAATTTTTAGTACAGATGTTATTTTACTTTAGAAAACAATACAATAATATTTTAGATACGACATGTTTCAAAAAAGTTCTCCATTTTGATATATACATGTTTATGTTTATGTAATTGTAAACTATCTAATTAAGTAAATGGTTCTCCCTTAATTGTATGTCCCAGTTTCTTGTTTCAATTGTTTTTTCTATTTACAAGAAAATGCTCGGAATATCGAATAAGAATTCAATACAATATACGACACGTCTCGATAAAAGTTCATTTCAATTATTTTCTATTTACAAGAAAATGTTTGTCATGGAGTCGAAGATATGATGCATGAAGAAAAATTTGATACAACACGACACATCGAAATAATATTTAAGTTTCCGTTTCCCGGCATTTTAGGTCTGAAAATCTAATGTAAAACTACATATATATGAGTTTATAGTTGGAATGCCTTTTCTGATGTTTTAAATGAGAAAATCTAATAATATTTTTTTTATCTACACACTGTACACAATTACTAGTTAACTATTAACTATCAAGTCAAGCGAAACAGGGATTATGCAGTCAACGCTTACCTAAACTGAGAAAAATGTCCATGAGGGGCTACATACTAAAAAAAATTCACATATTACCGGACATATTTCATCATTATCATGTAATTTCACATTTTTCCATAGTTAAAATTTTTTAATATTAATTTTAATAAGGTTGAACACCGTTACGGTCATTTTATGAAGTTTCAGTAGTGTTGGTTACGATGATTATCTACTATGCATGTGTACGAATATGATAACATGAATATAACCCGATACGAATATTGTCATATGAATTTTTAAAAAAAATTTACGATACTAATAAGGGAAAAATTGAGAGCTATGACCGGGATCCACGTGTCCGTGCCACATGGAGTTCACTACAGGTCAGCCTTCAATTCGGCCCAAGCCACCAATATCACCAAGCCAGTGCTCGGCAAGAAGAAGCAGGCCAACTGTACTCGTTGTGGGTTAACACATTCTCGATTGAGAGAGTCTATCGATCGAAGGGCTTCCGACCCCAGTGCATGATCGACCCATACGCCATAGTACAGACGCATTCAATGCTAGTACTCCCACCGCAGGCCGCATTAATTGCAGCCACAATAATTACGGTGTTGGGCATCCAACCATATCCCTCCCAAGTCCCAGCAGACCAGATCCATGCCTTTGGGATGGTGTACCAGCATGCACTCGGCCTCCACAATGCCTATATAAGCTCTAGTTCTTCACCATTGATGGTAATGCCAAAACGGGTTCAACCCCCATATTCCTCTGTTTTGGCCTTTGAGCTCACGTCTGTTCTTCTTTTCAGTTTAGGGAAGCATCCAGAGTTGCTCCACGCAAACAAATATCTTGGGTGATTGGAAGTCCTAATCTGCCGTTCTAGATTTAGTCGGATTTTGACACCATCAGATACGATACAGTTATATTATCTATCAATAAATAAACAAATTATATATATATGAATTTATATAAAATAAAATAGTTATAAAAGTATTTAATATTACAAACTAAAAGAACATACGTCATTTCTAATTCAACGTTGTCCTAAAAAAAATAAAAAATCAACATTAAAGTAATTACAAATAATATTAATACATTTTTTATATAGTTATATTATAAAAAAATAAATTAAAATTAATATTGATATGACTCAAATCTGGTCGATCCGACGTGGTCGATCTGGGTTAATCAGTCAATAATTTGTTTAAGTGGGTTCTTTATCTACCTGAAAGCACTCAACAAACGTGAACTCGAAGGCCACGTCTTTTCCGTAGGGGATAGAAAGACCGTCATTTGTGCAACCATTCATTGTTGGAATTTTTGAAAACTTGTCTCGCTTTATTGTTGGAATTCCTTAAAACTTGTTGTGCTAACTGAATCCGACATCGTGCAATTGCAAAGAAAGCACCAATGATACGAACGATGATACGGACATAAATCTCAAAGAGACTTTAGAGTAGTTTCGGACTTGTAAGAAAAGGGGATGAGAGAGAGGAAGATAATCTGGTAAAGACAGACCAACTGGAGAGATTGTAAGGGGAGAAGAGAATTTGAGAGATAGATTTGGAATTCTGAAATTATTATTGCTTGAACGTAAAACAAACATTATCTAACAATATAAAGGAAGAGATATCCTAAAATCCCTAGGACTCTCTAAGGAAACAAATCAACGTAAGAGAAAGTTACCAAATTATGAAATATTGAATAATATAATATCAGTCCTATCCAAACTAAATATTGAATTCTATCCAATCTTTATTCTTTCTTGGTATCTCTCATGATATTATGCATCTCAATCCATATCATCTCAATACATGAAAAAACTATTCATACAATAGAATCAAAATCAATTACCTCGACTTGGACTTCGTTCTCGTTCCAGAGCATCCAAATTCCCCCTTCCCTCCCTTCTACGGGAGCCCTGCAAACGTTAGTGAAGCCAAGGTTGTGCGAAATCACCTCCGCGTGCGTTTCTGAGACTCTAGTTTCAAGCAGAAAAACAATCTCGGGTTTAAACTCTCTGATGATCTCACGAAAATTCCGTCGAAAAATCTCATTGCCAGTTCCATTACAGTTCCATGTAAGTACTTTCATTGGAAACTATTATGTGAGATGGTACCGCAATAAACGGTGTCATTGGTCCGTATAACCAAACGTACCCGCAGCTGCTTCATACGCGCTGTCCTCCACTTCCATACCTCCAAAAGCACCCCCTTCATTCAACCAGCCCTCTCCCGGTTCAATGGGAAAACTGGAGTCATCCTTATGTTCATCCGTTGAACGGTTGTGATCATAAAGATGCGTTTCTCCATTTGGTTCATGAGAAAAGTCTGTATTTGCATGCATGTTGTTGCTTTTCGGTTCACTGTTAATTAGGGTTCCACCATCATCGCCCCTCTCTCCCCCTTTGGTCTTGATGTGAGCCGAGTTGGGCCATCTCGGTTCATCATTCTTTTGCAACGTGCGTGGGAGAATTCTCACTGAGTTGGGATTGACTTCATGCAATAGGTTACGTGCCTCACCAGCCTGGGCCTGGTCCGATTTGTGTGATTTCTTCGCACTTGAAGCGTGTGTGGCTAGCTTCCTGAGCTTGGTTCGGGCAATTGGGCCTTTGTCTTTTTTTGCATTAGTATTTTCCTTACTGAATTCAGATTCCGCGAACACTCCCTCTGTTTGGCCTTCCGTTACTTGACCTAATAGCTGCTCATCCGCTTCGTCCGCGTCTATCATGGGATTTGTGAAGATATCGAATATTTTAGTTGGCGTGATCTGCGCCCTGTGAATCTCCCTCTGATTTGAAACCGTTCCCATGTTTCTCGGGCCGTTTGCATGGTTCGTGTAACCGGCCGACCGTGAACCCCGGCCCCTATTGGCCATCATCCAAGGGCCGAACTCAGGGCGGCGATTGGATTTCGGTGGGTTCTCCCTACCCTCATCTTGTCTTGGGTGTGTTCTTGTTTCCTCCGGCTTCTTTGGTTTCGTCGTACAATTTGCGATCCGGTGTCCCACCCTGCCACAATGAAAACATATTGAAGGCAAGCTCTCATATTCTATGGTCAGGAGTCTGTTTTCCACATCCACCCCACTTCGAAGTGGCTTTTCCAAGTCAAGTTCAACACAAACACTAGCATATTTGCCTTTCTCGCCCCAATAGGTGTTCTTGTCGACTTTCACCGGTGTACCAATGGCCGTAGTGATGCCATATAGAGTTGTTTCTTTATAATATTCAGTTGCGAGCCCCATGATATGCACCCACGAGATGGCTGTGGTGATCCGGTCTTGAGCCGCTTGGAATTGTAGAATCCATTTACTAACCAAAGTAGGCTCGCGAGCCGGGACCGCTTGGTTCATAACTGGAATTTATGCCAGCCCTAACTATCGCAAAAGGGAAGATCTGTGGAGATATCTCCATAATATCAGCAACAACTTACATCATGCTTGGATGATAGTAGGCGATTTCAACGACATTCGAGGTCCCAGCGAGAAATGTGGAGGGCCCCCGGTGTCGTGGAGGAGATGTGCAAAATTCAATGAAGCTATTAATTCTTGTGGGCTTATTGAGGTGGAGTCAAAAGGCCCGCGGTTCACTTGGTCGAGAACGATTACATGTGGTGAAAAGATTATGGAACGCTTGGATAGAGTTCTTGCTAATACGATGTGGGTGACACGGTTCCCGGATAGCTCGAGCAAAGTTCTTCCACGAACGCACTCGGACCACCACCCGATCCTCACGGACACTAAGGATGGTGATGCTTCCCGTAGACAGAGACCGTTCCGTTTCGAAACGGCCTGGCTCTCACACCGAGACTGCCGTGAAGTGATAAAAATAATATGGGATTCAAATGATACTCTGGAGAAAGCTATGCAGAATCTTCCCGAAACCATGAGGGAATGGAACAAAAACTCATTTGGCAATATTTTTCAAAGAAAGAAACACCTTCGGGCACGTATTGGAGGTATTCAGAAGATACCGCTGGATAGGCGACATGACGAACTCAGAGAGCTTGAAACGGTCCTTATTAGAGAATACAATGAAGCCTTAAAACAAGAAGAAACATTGTGGTATCATAAATCTAGAATCAATTGGTTAAAGATGGGGGACAAAAACACGAGGTTTTTTCACCTCTCTACACTCACCTGCCGCCGGAGAAATAAAATCGAAAGCTTACAGGTTGAAGGTAATTGGAGCAGCGATCCGGAAGTCCTGAAGAAGCATGTATACGACTATTTTGTGAAGCTTTTTGCGCCGGCAAGAGAGGCACCCAGACAGACTATTCCGATCAGCAGAAAGCAGTGTTATCTTAGCGAGAATAACATGGAGGCCTTGATCAAACCAATCACAAATGATGAAATTAGACAAGTCGCTAACTCCATGCAGCCATATAAAGCCCCGGGGCCGAATGGCTGTCAAGCGATTTTCTATCAACAATGCTGGGATATAGTGGGTGATTCGGTAGCTCAGTTTCTGGGGAGGTGCTTTGAACAACAGCTGATACCAGAATGCCTGGGAAAAGCTTTTATCTGTCTTGTCCCGAAGAATGAGAGTCCAAAAGATGCAAGTGAATTCAGGCCCATTGCCCTACTGAATGTCACGTTGAAATTGCTCACGAAGGTTATGGTCACGCGAATTAAACCCTTTGACCCAAAGTTCCTTCATCCCGGGCCGGTCCACGCATGATAATATCTTGACACTTACAGAGCTGATGCATTCGATGCATAAATCCAAGAGTAAGGAAGGGGGAATGGTGATTAAAATAGATCTAGAGAAGGCCTAGGACAATGTGGAATGGGAGTTCCTTGAGGAAACACTCAATTTCTTCAGGTTTCCACCTAGCACCGTGAAGCTACTCATGGCAACTATAAAGTGCGTTCGCCCCCATATACTCTGGAATGGGGAGCCAACTGACCCCATTATTCCGACGGGCGGCCTCCGACAAAGTGATCCGCTCTCTCCATATTTGTTCGTTCTTTGTATGGAGAGGCTTAGCTATTTAATTGAGGAATCGGTGGATGTCGGAATTTGGTCCCCGATTAAAGTGTGTAGAGGCGGTCCAAAGCTGAGTCATCTCTTATTTGCCGATGATATAATTCTCTTGGCGTAAGCAACAATAAGAAACGCGAAAGTGATAAGAGATATTATGGCTCGCTTTAGTCGAGCATCAGGACTGAGTATTAGTTCAAGAAAGTCTCAAATCTGGTTTTTGCCGCATATCGGACAGGCTACACGACAAGAGATTGTGGAAACGCTTGATATACCGAAATCCACAACTCTTGGGAAATACCTTGGAATAAACATGGAGAATGGGATGCAATCCAATGCAGCAGCTGCTGAAGTTCTTGAGAAAGTACATAAAAGATTGACGACATGGAAAGCAAGGCAACTTAACTTGGCGGGTCGCATGACCCTTATCCAATCAGTCACATCGTCCATCCCGGTGTATCACATGCACACTCGGTGGCTCTCGACGAGTATATGCAATAAACTGGACCAACTTAACCGCAAGTTCCTTTGGTCAACGGATACTTCGAAGCCTAAGACTCATCTAGTAGGATGGACGAAAATTATTCGCCGGAAGGAGGAGGGAGGTTTAGCGACGAGAGGCCCGGAAAAGCAACATCGCAATGCTTGCTAAAACGGGCTGGAGGGTTCTTAAGAATAGTGAGAGTCTTTGGGGTCAGATTTTCCGGGCCAAATACCTGCGTGATGAAGACATGCTGATTCACGAACCCCGGTTGAATTCCTCAAAGCTTTGGAAAGGAATTGTCCGGAGTCTGAAGGCGGTACAGACCAATATCAAGTGGAGGCTGGGTAATGGTGACAACGTGAAACTCTGGGACGACGCTTGGCTTGATGAGGGTCGTTTGAGAGACCTAATCGAATGTCCCGTGGCTGAGAATGGTCAACATAAATCTGTTAGGGACATTTTAACTAATGATAGAGAATGGGTTATTCAGTAATTTATCTATTGTACTTCCTGAAAACATCAAAAGCATGATCAAAGGGGTGCCGATACCCAGGGAGATAGCTGCGATGGATACTCGCATATGGAAAGGCAGCGGATCAGGTAAGTTCACCTGCAAAACTGCCTATATGGCGCTAACTAAGAAACTGCCGTGCCCGGATAAGTCGTGGAGTCTGATTTGGAAAAGCGAGCTACCAACGAAGCTGAAATGCTTCCTTTGGCAGTTGAATCATAATAGTATTATGTGCCACGCCACTAGAGTTAGGAGGAATATGGGTGAGGCCGCGAGTTGTCGAAGATGTAACGGGCCGCTTGAAGATGCGCTGCATATTTTTAAAGAATGTCCAGTTGCAATAATGACTTGGAAAAGAGTTGTGGATGATAGGGATTGGGAGAAATTCTGGAATCAAGGCATTAATGGTTGGGTTGGAAATTCTTGGAAGCTGAAGATCAGGAATAAGATTGTGGTAGATTGCGAATGGCCCTATGTTTTTGTAGCTACAATTTGGCTCCTCTGGAAAAGGCTCAACAACTGGGAATACCGTGGTCGTAGTGATACCACGGCTCAAACGGTTAATGGTATCAAGGAACTCATCTTGGATTTACAAACTCTGAAACGACCGCCTAAAGAGAAGGTAAGTAGGTTGACACATACACCGTGGGAGCCCCCGGACGAAGGTTGGGTTAAGCTCAACATGGACGGAAGTTTGTTTGGACACCGGAACACAGCCACTGCAGGAGGATTAATTCGGGATAGCGAAGGGAGGTGGATCTTAGGGTTCGCTGTGAAACTCGGGCAAGCTCCGATTCTGTTGGCAGAAATCATGGGACTGAGACATGGTTTGAAGCTGGCTTGGGAACGCCGATACCACCAGATTGTGGTGGAATGCGATTCCAAAGAAGCTGTTGAGCTTATAAAAGAAGGGGAAGTTTCGGACCACCCAATGAGACATGTTGTGGAAGAATGCCGGAACCTCTTCCGGAAACCTTGGACGTGCTTTCTGAGGCACGTTAATCGCAGCAGCAACAGTTGGGCTGATGCCCTGGCCAAACGAGGCCAATCCATGGTTGAAGAATTTCGGACGTGGGAGGATCATCCTGAAGACCTTGTGATCGAGGACGAAGCTTGAAGCAACTGTTAGCCCGTTCTTGTTGCTACCAAAAAAAAGAAAATTAAATGAAGATACCTCTTCGAGGCTTGTTTCATATGTTACTGCATGTTTTAATTTTTTTAATTAAATTTCATCTCTTATAATCTAATCAGTTACCGTAAAATTAAAATTTCTTCGGCGACTACATATTTTATAATGCAATTTGTAAGGTTCAGATTTTCGGCATGTCATCAATTTGGACACGACAATATATTTCCGACGGTGACTAGGCAATTTACAACATAATTTGTCATTAAAATGACACATTTAAAAGTTAATGAATTTTTTTTATCACCGAAAATAATATATATCATAAAAATACTAGTGAAGATTAGTTGGTGTTCATTTTTTGCATTTGTTCCAGTACTCATTCATAACGATAGAATTCATAAAATTTTCTCATAATCCATAGTAATTGTAATTCATAAATTTTTCTTATAATCCATAGTTCCATACTGATTTATTTAAATAGCCAAGCGTTTTGTATATGATTGGACTAATTAATTTCGCGACAAATATTTTAATTACCACATAGCCACACACAACGATTTCTTCATCGTTGAAGAATTGAGCAAAGTACATCTAAACAGCTACATGATTGATAAGCAGAGCAATCATGTCATTCTCCAACGCAGTTCCTGGAATTGTATAGCCATCTTCACGATGCTGGTAGATCACTTCTGTAGCTTGTGCAAAGCCCAGAACAGATTCCATGATATGCCTTGGCACAGTGTTCTTCATCGAATTAAGAACCCATTCCTTATTCAGAACCATCCACATTTCCTCGGCAAATCCAGCAAATTTGTCGAATGCTTCTTCCTTCGTCACGCCATTTTCTATCATATAGCAGTCAACAGCGTTTGGGAACTGGCCCGCCTCGTGCTCTCGCTTCATATGCATAAACGAATAATTAGGACACCTCCTTACGTTTAACCTAATTACTAATACTTCTTTTAATGTTAATTTGGGGAATTACATAAACTTCCCTAGAAAGACCATCCCTAGGTTCAGTCTCAGGAGCAGATTCAAAAATTGTCGGAAGTCGGGACTGAAAATTCTTATTTCTTAATAATTTAAAATTAAATACAATATTCAATTACATTACTTAAAATTACATAAAATATTCTTGGAGTGGGCCGTGGAGGAGGGTGGGCTGAGAGGGGGATTTGGAATTTGGATTGGGGTTTGGGTATTTTGGCCGTGGGGAGGGTGGGCTAGGCTGGGCTGGGAAGAAAAGAATTTTTTTTTTCATAGAAAATATGGGCTGGTGTGGCTCCGCCAGTGTTCAGCCTACTGCATGTTAATAAACTAATAAATTTTGCATTTGAATATGTTAAGAAAAACTAAGTTAAAATATCATCAAATCTCATTAATTTATATGTAAAACAAACTCTAAAAATAAGCACCGACTTCTGTTTATTTTAAATATAAATAAGTCAGAATCCCAGAAGTAGTTCAGACATGCTTTGGATTCTGCTTATAAATTATATGGTTAATCAAAATTCTATTTGACAATAATATTCTCATAGAAATCTTAATTAACTTTTTTATATCCTCGTAGAACTCTATGGTTTATATATTTATTATTTTTCTTCTTTTTCTATGGATAATTTTAAAATTTTTAAATAAAAATCTGATAAAAATGTGTAATTACTGAATATTTTTTTTTGAATTATTGCTCTTTTTTCTTAATTCTTATATATTTTTTAAAAAATCATTCCATATTTTCATTATCTAATTTTCAAATGCATTTTATTTATGATATATACTTTATCTTATATAATTTTAAACTATTATGCATATTAATATATTATTTAAATTATATTAAATTGTTCAAAATAATTTAAAAAAATTTAAGGGTACATTAGTAACTTAATAAAAATTAAAAGTGATTTTCAATTTTTCTCTGCAAACACTATTTTTCTATTTTTCACTTTTTTTTTCAAACTCTCACTGTGCTTTTACTACTACAAGTTCTAACAACTTTAACTTCTGTTTTAACTTCTACTTATGCAGTAAAGTTTGCAAAGACCCCTGTAATTTCTCGAGTTCAACGGAAATTAATGTGAATAAGTCAAACTTCAGGATAATTAATTACGATGAAGGAAGTACTTACTTCATAACTGGCGACATCATTCACGTATCGAAATAACAAACCAGTTGAGTCGAGGATTTTAGGCCTGCTCATGAGCCAATGAAAAGCTTCTTGGGAGGCTGATTCCATTCCCATATAGGTTGATGAGAGAAGCACATAGATTGCACTTACTATAGCCCCAAGGGATTGGTGTTGTTCAAACGTGGGCATCTCTACTCCCTTGTACCATAAGGCTTTCTTGTAGAAACCCACGGCAAGTTCTTTCATCTCCATTCATTATAAGTTTGATGTTAGAGTTGCCAACATTGTAATATATTTCAAGAAATAATTATACCTGACTACTCTACACTTAGGCTTAATTATAATGCAATCTATCTAGATTGAAAAATTATGTTTTATTTCTTAATTTTTTGAGAACCCTTTTGTGACGCCCGTTAGAGTTCCATTATATCATTTCAAAAAATAACCCCGATTTTTTAAAATTTGTTTTGTAATTTCAGGGACTTTGTTATTAAATTGATAATGTGGAGAGATCGTTTTGTTTATATTTGTAAACTTTAGGGATGATTTTGTAATTTTGATCATATACATTTAATGTAACTCTCATACAAACCGTCTTGGGTATAAGTGTAATTTTACAAATTCCGCTAGGAATTTCAAACCAAACAAGATTTATTGGGGGATTAAACATAATTTTTCGATTTAAATAAATTTTTTGATAATTAGATGTAATTACGTACAAAGTAGTAAGATGTAAATCACCCTTTCTATATTTCAGAACTTCACAAAAAAATAATTGAAAAAAATGGTATCTGAAAAAATAACAAAGAAAATAAAGGTTCATTTTCTTCATAACTCGGTACACTATATATACTTCAATATTAATAGGATTAATTAATGTAATTTTTTCCCAATAACTACAGATTTTTTTTTTTATTTCGTTTCTTACTAATTGACTTTTACGATTTACATTCAATAAGACGATTATTGTTGGCATTTCGGACACTTGCGAAAAGTACATTGCAAAGAAAAGTCGCTTATGAGATGTAAATTGCAAAAATGGATTAGTATGACGGCAAAAACGAAACAGGTGAAGTTACGATACCAGAATTGCAATTATTTAGTATAATAATGTAGAAAATGTACGACAAAACTGAAAATATACTCTTTTATAGTTTTATTGGATAAAACGAAAAAAAAATTAGATTGTAATTTCAAAAATTGAGTTAATTTCCATGCTTACTTGGTGTAAGGCATAAGATCCTGCATATGATCTTCCTTGTTTGGACAGTTCACGATCATACTCCTCGTATATACTAAACAAAAGTTCGCACACGATCTTCATATAATTTGGGAGTACTTGATCGACTTCTTTGGTACTGTCCCACCTGAAGAAAAATCAGTTTGTTGAAGAAAATTCAATAACTTTTTGGACTTATATATTTTCGTGAATTCGTGAGGAAATTATGTAAAATCAACTTTAAATTAGACTATATACTTACAATGTGTCAAAATGTAGGGCTAATTTAAATTGTGGCTACAATACCTATTGTCATTAGGTTTTATACAAAATAATCATTTAATACCAAGTTTGGGAGGGTGAGTAATTCGGTTTAGTATATGCTATATGTCTTATTAGGGCATTCCTATCCAATTTTGATACATGTCATTTTCTCTCTCTTATTCAGTTTTAAGAGTTCTTTTCTTTTTGTTTTCTTTTCTTTCTTTTCTTCTATTCATTTTATGATTTAGTACATTTATTTTTCTTTATTTTTATTTTATTTCACTTTCCTATTTTCACTAGATTATTTTTAGGAAGAATAGTCACCAATATATATATATATATATATTTGGAGTAGTACTTGCTTGAGCAAAACCTCTGTAAAGACTTCTTGTTCTTCTAGGGTGGAGTAATCATACGTATCGTTTATAATCGTCAACATAATAATGGCATCAACAACAGCCAACCGGCAGAAGGCGAAGTCGGGTTTAGGACAGAGTGCCACTGCGCAAAGATAGCTTTCCGCTATCCTCTCTCTCGCGTATGGGAGTTTTGATGTGATGTTGAATGCCTTCCACCGCCTGCAACATTCATGACATGCAGAAATGCAATATAATTAACGCGTCCACAAAATTCAGATCTTAGGCCTCGGAAGCTTCGTTTGACTACATGTTCATCAGGCGACTTCATGGAACCAAAAAAATATCATTATAGACATGTATTAGTGAAATATTTAAGTTGAATATCAGGCGACTTACTTGAAGAGATCACTCAGCTCTTTTTTGTACAAATTCTGCACAAAATTGTAATCTAATTTGGCAAATTTAAGCAGCAACTCATTCCTGGACTCATCTTTTTCATAGATAGAGATGTAATAACGTGCTTCTAATCTGGGAATACCTCGATGAAGAGGCTGCTTTAGGGATCGCGTCACTTTTTCTTGAAGATAAGAGTTTAATTTTGACTTTGCCTTATTTAAACAGTGTCTTGTGAAGACCATAGCTTCTTCTAAGATGTCCTCTTCATGATACCTTAGAAAGCTTGCTTCATACAAGCTCAACAAACCCTCAATGTCACTATTAAGGGTTTTCTTGAATTCGTTGTTCTCCTTGTCTTTAAATTGTTCGAAAACGCCTGTTTCAATATATTAAAGAGTTATTTGTCATATTCAACTTTTATTTGTTTTGCCTGATTTTTCTTGGAATTCAAAAGTAAATTAATAAGGTTGATATAGAGAAAACTCCTATGCAAAAGATTGTCCACCGTTCCCTATAATTTTATTTTTCAAAGTAAATTAATAAGGTTGATATAGAGAAAACTCCTATGTTTGCAAAAGGTTGTCCACCGTTCCCTATATTGGGTACCTTTTATGCAATTAAAAAATGAGTCAACGCCGCCCAAAATCCTGTATTATTCTAAAGTATCACAAAAAACCCTGTGAAAAAAAAGTCGTATAAAAAACCCTATGTTTTCGTAAATGGTCTCACCGCCCCCTAATCCCATCTGGTCAACGAAATAGGATAAAAAGACAAGAATGCCCTTATGTACTGTAACGGTTATATAATTATATATACATATAATATATATACTTATTTAATATCAAAAAATACATATTAATAAATTAACAAATTTATAAAAATAATATATAT
>JBBMKE010000011.1:9372263-9398707 GCA_037834125.1 Lippia alba | reverse complement strand
ATATAGAGAAAACATCCTTGTAAATCTTGAGGTAAATATGTATAGCTTGGATACATTACCTCATATATTTCATCATATGCATCTATGAAAACTGAATTTTGCTTCTTTGCTACTTCGTTCCAATACTTTGGCGTCTTGTCAGGAGCTTTTGATAGGAGGCGTGCAACTGTGACGATTGTTAGAAGAAGACCTTCGCAAACCTCTGCAATCTTCTTCCCAGTTTTCTCAAGCTCATAAGGGCATGAGTTATTTTCACCAAACACATTTTCACAAAGAAGCTTCCAACTTTCTTCTTTATTCAGGAACCGCATTTGTTCACTGTCTACCTTCACTGAGGCAGCTGGAAATATATCAGCTACTTCGGCTAGCCTAGTTGTCAACATGATTCGATTTCCAATTTTGTCACTTGGAAGAATTCTTTTGAAATCATCCCAATACTTTTTGTTCCATACATCATCTAGCACAACGAGGTATCTCCGACCTTGCAAACTTTTGTACAAATAATCAGTTAATTCCTCTTCGCTTTGTGTTTGGATTTCATCTGCTTTATGCTCTATTTGGGTGAGAATACATAGGATGACTTCTTTCAATTGATATTTTTGGCCTAAGGTCATGAAAGCACAACACTCGAAATAAGCCAAACCTGCATCTACAAATAGTTTCTTAGCAATTCTTTCCAATTCCTGCCATCCCAACCAGTGGCATAATTTTGAGATAACGGCTCGAGTTAAGCACCCGTTGTTTTATTTCATTATATTGATCAGATAACCCAACCATCTTCGAGCTGATTGCACCATATTCAGTTCTTGATGAAACAGCAACAACTTCTTCAGACATCGAATTGCTTGATCGGGGGTCACCTTCATCATACACCTCATTCAGCTTCTTAACCGTTTCAATGAAGGAAGCAATCCCTTTCTTGGCGTCCTCATCCAAGTATACCCTGAGGGATTGACCCTCCTCATTTCCAAATATCTCTGATTGTGAAAAGAACTGATTTAATACAAGTGATTCAAGTGTATCTTGTAATTTCCAATCTGCCTCTGTTATTTTTTCGGCCAAAACTTCCATCCTCTTGCTGTTGTCCAATCCAATAGCAAGATCATTTAAGGAATCGACCTCATTGTCGTATGCGGAACGAATGATCTTCCGATCGGTGTAATAAGAATAATGAAGAAAGCGTGACAGTGTACGCTTAAGAGAAAGCACGGCAGCATAAGCCATCTCCAATCAGTACTCTTTGGCAGCCAAACAGGGAACTCGCTTTTTAATTAGTTTTTATTTGATTGCTGCATCACATATAGATCAGGTAAGACGTCCATTATATCAGAGTAACTTCTAGAGGAATATTAATATGTTACCCTCATTACCTTCTCTATTAATTTCTTTTCTCTAATCATATTTTGATACTATTAAGTGTACCATTACATCGTTACACACATCCATTTTCTTCTATTCCTCTTAGTTCCGTATACAAAGTTAGGTGACATGAAAATGTGAAAAAGATATACGCTTCAGATCATATATATGTATGAAGACGAATTCATCAAATCTAAAACACAAATGAAGCCTATAATAAAATTACAGATCTCTACGAATGTCAAGAGTTCCTTACCTTTTTCAGCAAGACTGGTAATTCAGAGCGCTTCTTGGCATGAAATGTATGAAGTCAACGCCTCCATAGCTTGTGATTCTCATATATAAGTTTCTTGGGATGTAGCAGAACTATATGAAGTCAACTTTGGCATGTGCTTTGTGGAATCACGAGCTGTATGTCATGAAATTAAAGCCCTTTCCTATTTTTTAAGAGCAGTGACAAAACGTTATAAGATAGGAATAGAATCGGACATAATGTAAAATTTATTTATCAGTATCAGAAAACAACTACATTTTCTGCACTCCCTTTAGAATATTTTCATATCCGAAAATTCCTCAAAACTCCCAAAATGGGTAGTGAAATTCCTTTCATTCCCCAATTTTGAAAAATTTCTTTCACTCCCCAACTCAAAAACTCTCCAATTTTTCATAATGTTATATCAAAATTTAGGAATCACGTGACTAAATCCCAAATGATGTATTTTTTTCGCAATATAATGTACATTCTGAAAAATTGGGAGTGAAAAAATATTTTGTTTTTGAGTTGGGGAGTGAAATGAAAATTTTTCAAAATTCACTTGATAGTAAATTTAATTTATAATTGATATTTTAGTTATTTTAAACACGTTTTTCCTTAAATTCTCTCTTGTGGTGGTAAGAAAAATGTCATGGATAATTATATTTTTTAAATTTATGTTCAAGTTAAATTAAACATAACAAAATTCTTTAATTTAAAATTATATGCAATCATTTAAATTTTGTTTTCAATATTTGTGATTTTTTTAGATCTTTCAGAGTTTCCTCTCACCCAATTGAGTGAAGGACTAATCTCCCAGGATAGCTGAAGGCGCTTATTACGGAGACCCCTCCCAACGTAGTTTTTTATATCTATAAGGTTCGAACCTGAAACCTTGCTTAAGTGAATTCAAGCCCCTATCCACATGAGTCAATTACCTGTTGGTATATTTGTGTTTTCTTCAATGTTGAGTTGCATTATTGTATATATACTTTTATTTATACTAGCAGGGTGCACGTGCGTTGCACGTGCATGTCGATTTGTTATGTATGACTTAAATTGATGGTTCACGTACAATAAATAATTTTTTTATGTTGAGAAATGTATTGAATGCATATCTATATTCATTTTAGGAAAATGTAATAATAATATGATACTCGTATGGGAAAAATGCAAATTTGGGACACTAACTACCTCCAATTTGTATTTTGGGACATATTTTTTTCCGACGGGAAAATCGGACCCGTAACTCAAAAAAATTGTATTTTTGGACAATTTTCACTGAAAAAATGATATGTACACCGAAAATCACACATTATTGACACGTGTCATATTATGTGTCATACTTAGTCCACATGGAGTTATAGTTGTCCAAAAATAGTTGAAAACTTTATTTAGGGGGTGTTTGCAAACTCTATTCAATAAGTAGAAGTTAAAGTAGAAGTGAAAGCTGTAAAAAAATTGCAGTAGTAAAAGTAGTGAGTATTTGAAAAAAAAAAAAGTGATAAGGTAATCATTTGAGTGTTTGCAGAAAAAAGTTGGATAATCACCTTTAATTTTTATGAAGTTACTACTTTACCCTCAAATATTTTGAAATATTTTTGGGCATTATAGCATGACTTAAATATTATGATAATATAAAATTTATTATAATTTTATATAAGTTTATTTATAATTTAATCAAACATAAAATTATTCTATATATTCCTTTATTTATAATCTTATAAAAATTAAGAATAGAAAAAAGATATATCCTGTAATTAAAAAATTTTTAGTTATGAGTTAAGAATAGAGAAAAGATATACTGTATAATTGTAGATATCTAGTTATGAGTTCTTTTTATATTACAAAATTTTGATTGGAGGAAAAAAAGAAATGATTAAGGAATAGAAAAGGAAAAGAAGTAATGTGCGTTTACAAAATTTAGAGTTGTATTTGTATGGAGGTTAATTTGAGAATATTAATATTAAATAAGGATATTATTGTCAAAATATAAGTTTAAATAACCGGATAAGCAGAAGCCTAGAAAGCATGGACACAACTGAAAAATGGTCGGTGCAGTGTCCGACACGTGTCGGACACAGAACGCCTCGGACACGGCACCGCTAGGTGTCCGACACGTCTTAGCCGTGTTCTATATAAAAAAATAAATTAAAATAATTATGACACGGAGTGTCTGACACAGATTGGACACGTATGAGAAGAATTTGGAGTAGTATTGAGCATAATTTGATTTCTGGGAGGAAGTCGCCGCATCAACATCTCTTATCGACATATTATACGATCTGCGGCGAGAATGGCGGTGGAGGAAGAGATTGAGGTGCTAATGTAAAAATGACGTGACTTGTTTTCTATACTTTTGTCGATTCTGATTGTGAAGCTCCACCTCGGCAGCGACGAAAGTGGCAAATTTTGGATGGAAGACTGCCCATGCCAGGCGTGAGTGTTCGACAGATTTTCGATGCATCTGATATCTCAAGGAGAACTGAAGAAGATGGGATGAATTAGGTCGGCGTCTGAGTAATTAGGAATTATAATTAGAGAAATCATTTTTCAAACCCTCCATCTTTCTAGGTTAGTATTTTGGGCCTCTTGGCCCATAACGTTTCAAATTGTCCTATTTTATTTGATTACCTCTTTTTTTATCTAGTTCTTTTCATATGTAATAACTAATATAAATTAATTGTAACAAGGAAGTATATAAATTTATTTTGTAATAACTAATGTAAATTAATTGTAACAAGGAAGTATATAAATTTATTTTGTAGTAATATTTTCATATCTAAGTAATTTGATATTATAAATAATTTACATAAATCAAAGAACATTTAAAAATAAAACATATTTGATTTAGTTTTACATAAATTAATAATTATATAATATATTTATTATATAAATATAATATAGCCGTGTCGGAGCGGCGTCGTGTCCTAAAGTTTTAACAAAATCCGTGTCGTGCCGTATTCGTGTCCATACATCATTGGGCAAAGCTTATCACACCAATATAATTTCCTCTAAATCGACTAAAATCCCTCTTTAAATATTATCAATTCTCTCATCATCAACTTAGAAAGAAGCATATTAAGGACATGGCAAAGCTAATCAGTACTATTTTCCTAATTATTTCCTCCATTCTCATAGCCACACCAAATGGTAACCATGCTACTACCCAAATCCCAAAATTTGAGGCAGACAACGCATGGTTCCAAAGCATTCGCCAAGGAAAAGAAAGCAAAGGCAAACTTCATTTTTACGTACACGATCAATTTACCGGCGAAAATCAGACCGCGTTTGAGGTTGCTCGTGCCTCCATCACTTCTACTTCTCCAACTTCATTCGGACAAGTGTTCGTCGCCGACGACCCGCTCACTGTTGAGCCAGATATCAGCTCTGAAGAAGTGGGCCGAGTTCAAGGGCTCGTTACTTCGGCCGACCTGTCCACTACATCTCTCGCGATGAATCTCAACTTTGTTTTCACCCCTGGTAAATATAATGGAAGCACGATCAGCATTGTGGGGAGGAATCCAATATTGGAGGAGGAACGAGAGCTCTTGATCGTGGGCGGGACAGGGGTTTTCCGATCCGTGCGTGGATACGCTATCGTGAGAACGATTGTATTCAACGTGGATCGTGCGACTTTTGAATACACCCTTTATGTGACTTATGGTGGGGATTCTAGCACGCGTGATGAAGCAGAAACATGCGACTTAGGTAGGTTTAATTAGCTTTATTCGTGGAGCTTTGAAATAACGGAATTTGTAGCCGAAACCTGCAAAACAAAATAAATAAATAAATAAATAAATATAAATTAAATAAAGAATATGTGGCTGGTGTTTGCGTACGATGTTTATGGTTTACTACTGTAACTTTGAATGGGTTTAACATACTGTTTGCTTGGTTGACATGAGAGCAATCGTGTGTATCTTTTCTTTTTCTTTTTCTTAAGAACAAAACAATTTGAAAGGACTAATTTTCTTATAATGATGCTTCGTTTATTTAGAGAATAGTAACATTGAAGCAAGAAAAAGTTATCCAGTGGAAAGGCATGTCTCAAGGGCATTAGAGAGATTTTTATTAATATAGAGGAAGGACACTAGGTACCAATCGGAATAAAATTTAAAATATTTTATTAATATTTTTAAGGAAGAATTACATTCGATTACCCTATATTTTAGTCTAATTACAACCTAATCTACGATTTTGGGAGAAACCACGGTTAGTATTTTTGGATGAAACAGGCAGCGGATGAGGAAAGAGAACTCCAGATTGTCGGTGGGATTGGGATGTTAGAATTACATGCATGTGGATGTGCATCACAAGAACGATTGTATTCGACATGATGAGTGGTATTTCGGAGTACACACATCACGTGGCTTCGGGGAAAGTTGTAGATTTAGTGTACCAATTTAATTAATTGAGCGTTTTTGTTATATTTTGATTTCTGCGACAAAATGGAATCATATCTTAAAAATCATGCAATTTAATGTAATTTTTGACTGAAAATCGGTTTTTCCCCCCGAAAACCCGATCTAAAATTTACACGTGGTGAAATAAGAGTTCGTCATTTGTAAATTATGACAGACAAAATCAGTTTTTGGTAAAAACTGTGCATTAAATTGCTTAATTTTCAATGATGCCAACCTATTTTAATTTGTTCCATGAAAATAAAATATATCAAACAGGTTATATTGATTGAATTGGTATATTAAATTTATAATTTGAGTGATTTATGTTAGCCGAATGTTCTAGCAGTCTTTGAGGCAAACATTGATGGGTTTTAGTTATTCTTTTGCTTCTTTTTATATGATCTTGGGTGTTTGTAGATGTTTATGACAAGATCTTGGTATGGTGTTATTTGAAATTAAGTTGCGTTTAAGATATTATTAGCACATCTTTTAATTCAAAAACCCTCTTAATTCACTTCCGTGGAGGATGTTTATGTTTACTTTAAATGGTAATAAATTTAATGTTGCTGTGTTGACAAATTAAAATTTACTTTTAGAGGGAGTATTTTGTATATATATATGGGCAAAAGTGATCCTGATGCAACATAATATTCTGTTATATACTATTTAGTTCTTGAATGTGATCAAGAACGTTTTGGCTTTTGTTGCTCGCAATCCGAAAATCAGCAGTTACGTGACCAAATTCAATCCGGGCCAACTCATGTTTCATGAAAACAAATAATTCAATGTTGAAAAGGCTTCTCAATAATTTCCCATATAATCCCCTCTCCGGGCCAAGCTTATTACACCAAATCATCCTTACCATCAACAAAATTCCTTTCTAAATCTTTCCAATTCTCTGATACATCAACTTAGCAAGAAAGAAATGACAAAGCTAATTAGTATTTTCCTAATTATTTCCTCCATTCTCATACCCACACCAAATGGAAACCGCGCTACAACCCAAAGCCCGCAACATGAGGCAGACAACTCATGGTTTCAGAGCATTTACCAAGGAAAAGAAAAGGTAGCCAAGCTTCGTTTCTACGTCCATGATCAATTCACCGGCGTCAATCAGACCACGTTCGAGGTTGCTCGTGTTGCGACCGCGTACACGTTCACCCCAACTCCGTATTAGTGTGATATTGTCCGCATTGGGCCAAGCTCGAACGGATCTGTTTCTGGACATATCCCAAAAGGCCTCATACTAATGGAGTTGGGCGAACACTTATATATTGGACAATTTCCTTCCAATCTTCCGATGTGGGATACGCCGCTTGACCTCATCAAGGGGATTTTCAACAATAGGCATCAACCGCATATCTCCAATTGCTAGGTCAACTGACTTGCAAAAATATAGGTCACTTCGTCTGACCTACCAAACATAGGTCTAGTACTGCCATTAAACCCAACGGGACCCGCTCCCCGACCAACACTTACCAGAAGACTTTCGACACAAGGCACCACTGTAGGACTCAGGTCTTGCAATCACATCGGGATCTTGCAGTCCACCACCCTACCAAGCCCTGAACCTGGGCTCTGATACCACTTGTTATAACCGTGTACACCGTTCACCCCAACTCCGCATTAATATGATATTGTCCGCTTTGGTCCAAGCCCGCACTGGATTTGTTTTGGACATCTCCCAAAAGGTCTCATACTAATGGAGTTGGGTGAACACTTATATATTGGGCAAATATCCGTCAATTTTTCGATGTGGGATGGGTTTGCCTCCATTACTTCTACTTCTCCAACTTCATTCCGGACAAGTCTTGGTTGCGGATGACCCTATCCTTGTTGAGCTGGACATCAACTCAGAAGGGCCGAGGTCAGGGACTCGTTACTTCTGCTGGCCGGGCCACAAGTGCACTCGCAATGAATATCAATTTTATTTTCACGTTCGCTCATGAGCCTTGTGGGAAGGAATCCGACAGCGGAAGATGAGCGAGAGCTCTCAATTGTTGGTGGGACTAGAATTTTCCGATTCGCGCGTGGATACGCCATCACAAGGATGATCGTACTGGATGCGAATCATGGGATTTTGGAGTACGCGCTTTATGTGAGTTACGTTGGGGATTCTAACACGAGTCTTGATGAGGCAAAACATGCGGTTTAGTTAGGTGTAATTAGCTTTCGTAGAGCTAATAATGTGCACTAAGTAATATGTGGCTCGTTTTTGTTTATGATTTTCATTGTTTTCTTTGAATGGCTTCAATATTGTTGCTTTGTTGACAAATTAAATAGCTATATCTATTCCAGTAATCGAACATATCATTTTCTTGTTGACAAGGACGGAAGAGCTTTGAATTTGAATTTCGGGTTTGATATCATTTTAATTTGTTACCGACTAAATTAAAATTAATATATCAATTCAATCACATATATAGTATACAATTTCAGTATATCCCATCTCTGAATGCATGGTGAATGCTACATTCTAGAATTAACATTTAGAGGGAGTACTTTGTATATATATGTGCAAAATTGATCCGGATTTTATTTTTATTTTTATTTTATTATTATTATTTTTAACACACACCCTCAAGTAGCCAGAGAGATTTGAAATCGGGACCTTAACTTTGAGAGACAACCCTCCAACTAGGGATGGCAACGAGCCAAGCCGAGCCGTGCCTCAGCATTTTTTTGAGGTTCGAGCTCAGGCTCGTCCTAAAAACTAAGGTTTCGAACCAGGTTCGCGAGCCTTCGACCCTTAATTTTTATGGTTCGGGTTTGGGTTTGGCTCGTCCTGGCTCGGCTCACGAGTCAGGTTGACTGTACACTAATCCTTCCTTTCGCCTTTCTCGAACCAAAAAAAAAACCCAAATCACACAACAATACACATTTCATAGCCTCCATTCAAATATAAACTTCGAGTTTCTGAACCAAAAAAGAAATCTTTCACAATTTCAGAACCCTAAATTCAAAAATAAAAAATACAAACTTTGAGTATAACCTACAAAATTTGAGTCGAACCATAACATTCAAAATTTGAAAACATATAAACAACAATTTCTGCTTAATTCACACCTTTTATAAAGCCTATCTCTGAAATTTGTTCTCAAATTGAACACAACCAAATTGAGTACGAAAGTGATACGCTCGCTGAAGGGACGTATTGGGAGAGATCTCGGAGTGGTCTCGAACTCTTAGAATTATGGGGATGAGAAGGGATTCCGGTTAGACCAACCGGCGGTGAAGAGGTTTAGGCGAAGAGAGAATTCAGAATAAGAGATTGAGAATTGAAGAATTGTTTTCTAGCTTACTGTAAAGTTTAACGTGACTAACAATATATAAAGATAAAGATATTCTAGACCTAGGAAATATTAAATAATATAATATAAATCCTATTCCAAACTAAATATTGAACATATTCAATTCCTATTCGCTCTTGATATCCCATGTGATATTCTACATCTCCATCTTGATATCTCTCTTGATACACCATATCTCCATCCATATCAGAACGCTAGTAGAGTGTTAGCGTGATGGCGTACTGAAAGACAATGGTACTAATTCCAGTTTGAACAAGAACGTAAAATAAGAGTTGAAAATGGAATATAAAGTGAAACAAATAATGACACGTGATTTATACAGGTTCGGCAAGCCTACTTCTATCCCCAAGTTGTGAGCTTTGTAGTTTTTAAAGATTTTCTTATTAATACTTGGGATTACAAGAAAAACCTTGCAATCTCATACACAGACACTAGTGAGAGAGAGACGTCTCACCCGCTTATCTTTCACACCAACACGCACGAAATGAAATCTACCTCCTCTCTGGAACTAACCACTGTACCAGAGATTACAAAAGCGAGGCCCGCTGCCTCTCTGGAATCACTTAGATCCCTAACTAAACCTGAATCACTCGGATTCTCACAAACACGGCGAATCACCAGGACTCTCTGAATCACTCGGATTTTAATTTGGCACTAGGCTTTATGATCTGTCTCGATTGCTGCAAAAACTTGCCTTTTAGTGTTGCATTAGGTCTTCTTTATACAGGTGCCTTTGAAACGTACTAGCCGTTGAGAGAATCTTGTTACCTAAGGTGGATGCCTTGATTGTTGACGGGAAATCCTGGATTGGTGATCTGATTTTTCGTCCCAACTGTTGTGGAGATTGACTGGAATTAGCTGTCATCACCTTCCTTATCTCTTGCTGATTGACTGGAATACTCTAACTGCATCCCTGAAAGATAGGAACTAATAGAGAACAAAAGATACGAGAATCAACAAAAGCACAATATATCTAACGTTCTCCCCCTTTTTGTTGATGATGAAGTATGCAAGTGAAGAGCTCTTGGCTTCCCCTGCCAATAACAGTAACCGAATAATTGCCCCCGTCAACAGCAATTAAATAGCAACTCCCCCTAGCACAGGGCCTGCATATATTATGATAAAGCCAAAAAAGTATACAGTTTAAATAGTTACAGGCCCAAATAGTTTAAGAAAACAAAGTACTTAGTGTTTTATCCAGGAGAACAAAAGAAGACTGAATTAAGGCACAACATCGTTGGTGCCATCAACACCGTCAGCAGTGTCATCGGCGGCGTCTTTGGCTTCACCTCCCCCTTCAGTAACAAAAGGTCCAGCTTGGAGTGCATCTTCAATTGAATTCAGCTTGGCCAACATACGGTTCTCCATTGCAGTGAGTTGGGAGCGCAATGTCACTATCTCCGCCAAGAGAAAATCTTGAGAGGAAGGCTAAATTCCAGAGGATGTGGACCCTGCTTCAATCTTGAAACCTCTGTACCAAATTCCAGTATCCGTTACATGAATCTGCATCTTAGCAAGGCTCTTGACATCAATAACCTTGCTGCATTTGTCCTTCTCCCTGTACTCCCTGCAGAAAGGAACTCCAAACTCCCCGAGTATATAGGAAAGTAGCATACCGTAGGGCAGATTATGTTTATGGGTATGAAAGTAGTGCTGAATATCCTTAAGGAAGAAATACCCAAAGTTAAGCAACTCGCAGTTGTAGATTTTATAGTGTATGTAAGCGAAGATGTATGACATGTTGGTAGAGTGATTTCTACTAAGAGTGGGGGCAGACAATAGGGTTAAGTTGATGATTTTGTGCAAAATAAAAAACAACTCCACAGTTTTAAGAGCATGCAATCCCTCTCCCTTTGCCAAATCATATGAAGAACCCTCAAGCCAAGAATTTACCAGAATCAGCCCATTTACCAAAATTTAGCATCTTTCAGTTTCCCAGAATCAGCCCATATACCAAACCCAAAGAACTTCTCACCACCACTCGGAGTTTTAAAGATTTCGTTTAGCTTATCAGAGGAGAAACTTATGGTATGACCTAGAATTTTGATTCAACAGAGATCTATTTGGTTTCAGTGTTTTCAGTAAAAATTGCGTTAACATAAAAGAGTTTAACCACATCGGGATAAGCAGGAACAGTTACCGAAAGCAAGTGTTTGAGACAAACTGCCTTGATTTTATCTATCGCTGATGAGGCAGGAAGATGATCGAAATCCACAGATTTGCCCCTGTAAGCCTCCAGATTTTTGAAGAATTTGGTGTAGAGCTTGTTTTCTGCTTCTCCTCGAAATCTCAGACCAAAGGGTAGCGCATCGATGGAAGAGGAAGCTTGATTTTTCCCTTTGGGTTCGGGAGGATCTGTGACTGCCATAATCTCAGCCAATTGATCTTCGTCGGAATCCGATAGGAAATCTTCTAACTTGTTTGTTGACTCATTTCGTCGAGATCTACGGGGAGCAACAGAGGAAACGGCTAGGTTTTCCTTTTCGTCATGTTTGTTTTTTTTGGAGAGTTAGAGAATGTGTTGTAGCTAACCCTGTCAAAATAACTTATAAGGTTTGTCAATTCAGTTCCGGAGAGGGAAAAAGTATATGCAATATATGATGTATGATATGCAGTGAGATTTATGCAAAGAAATGTTAATGTATAAGGAATTTCTAAAAATGAGTTATGCAGAGAGAGTTGTGGAAATAATTCCCAGCTTGGAACGAAGTCTGTGGAATTGCTCTTCCAAAAGTGGTTTTGTAAAAATATCAGCCAATTGATCTTGTGTTTTGACATAAAGAATTTCGCCTTCATTTTTTTGAATGTGATCACGAAGAAAGTGGTGTTTAATCTCAATGTGTTTTGTTTTGGCATGAAAATCAGGATTTTTGGATATGCATATTGCACTGGTATTATCATAGAAGAGAGGTATTTTTGAAAAGGTGAGACCGAAGTCGGATAGTGTTCTTTTCATCCAAAGGATTTGAGTACAACAGCTGCCGAGAGCCATATATTCTGCTTCTGTAGTCGATAGAGCTACTATAGTTTGCTTTTTACTGGACTAGCTTACAAGACAGTTGTTGAGAAGCTGACAAGACCCACTTGTACTTTTTCTATCAACAACACAACCAGCATAATTGGCATCCGCAAAACCAATAAGACTCTTGGTACCAGTTTTCTGATACCAGAGACCGAAGTTCATTGTTCTTTTCAAGTACCGGAGTATTCGTTTGACGGCTTTGAGATGGGATTCTTTAGGAGGGCTTTGAAGTCGGGCATAAAGTGTGGTAGCAAAGATTATATCAGGTCTACTTGCTGTTAAGTACAGTAGATTCCCGATCATTCCTTTATACAACTTTTCTGGAACTTCTTTTCCTTTTGGGTCTAGTTCCGGTTTGACTGATGGACTTATAGGAGTGGGGGCTGGCTTGCAATCACTCATCTTGAACTTATTGAGGATCTCTTTGGCGTATTTTTCTTGACCGATGAAAATACCTTTCGGTCGCTGATTGATTTGTAACCCAAGAAAGTAGGTTAATTTGCGCATGAGACTCATCTCGAATTCCTGTTGCATACATTGAGAAAATTGTTGGCAAAGATCATTGTTAGTGTTGCCGAAAATGATATTGTCAACATAAATTTGCACAATTAAGATATCTTTGTTTTTGTTTTTCACAAAGAAGGTTATGTCAATGGTTTCAATGTCAAATTGATTCAACAAGAGGTAGTTTTTAAGACAATCATACCATGCTCGAGGGGCTTGTTTGAGCCCGTAAAGTGTTTTATTCAACTTGTAAACATGGTTGGAAAAGTTTGGATTTTCAAAAACTGGAAGTTGCTGGACATAAACTTCCTCATTAATGGATCCGTTTAAAAAAGCACTTTTGACGTCCATTTGATAAAGAGTAAAATTTTTGAGACACGAGAAGACAAGTAACATTCTAATAGATTCCAACATTGCCACGGGGGCAAAGGTTTCGTCGAAATCAATTCCTTCTTGCTGGCTATATTCTTTGGCTACGAGTCTAGCCTTGTTTCGAGTCACTTTACCTGTTTTATCCAGTTTATTTCGAAACATCCACCTGGTTCTAATGACCGAATGAGTTTTCGGTCATTCAACTACGTTTTAGACCTTGCATTTTTCAAATTGGTGCGGTTCGTCCTTCATGGCTGATATCCATGATTCATCTTGCAATGTTTCGTCAATGTTTTTGGGCTCAATCATGGAAATGAATGCTTGGTGGCTGTCATTGGAACTATCCCTGGCTGTTTGTTTGGATCGTGTCATCATTTGAGTTTTGATATCCCCAATGACGCTGTTAAGAGGATGGCAAGAAGCATGTTTAAAATTTTTGGATACTTCATCTGTTTTGGTACTAGGCTATTGGTTAGATTTCTCTTGTGACTCTTCTTTAGGATCTTCTGTAACTTCTTCCACAGGGGCTGGATAACCTGAAATTTCAATGCTCAAGGTGTCCTTGGCAATAGGTTTAGATTCATCAAATTTGACATGGACGGATTTTTGGACGATCCTTTTGTGTTTGTTAAAAACTCTATATGCCTTGCTATGATTTGAATAGCCCACAAAGATTCCTTCATCAGATTTAGGGTCAAATTTACCCAGATTATCTTTATCATTCGAAACGAAACACTTATACCCAAAAATGTGAAAATATGAAATGTTGGGTGTTCTACCATGCCATAATTCGTAGGGGGTTTTCTTAATAATGGGCCTAAGAAAAACTCTGTTTGAAATATAACATGTAGTATTAACGGCCTCTCCCCAAAACGATTTTGGAAGTTCAAATTCATTTAACATGATACGAGCCATTTCTTGAAGAATGCGATTTTTTCTCTCAAAGACCCTGTTTTGTTGGGGAGTTTTAGGAGAGAGTATTCATGAAAGTATCCATTTCCTTCACAAAAAGTGGTAAAGTTTTTCTCATCAAATTCAGTGTCGTGGTCACTCCGAATTCTTTTTACACTTAAACCCTTATCATTTTCAATGCGTTTGACAAGAGATATGAAAGAATGTATGTCCTCATTTTTGTAAGCAAGAAACAATACCCAAGTGTATCTAGAAAAATCATCAATAATAACAAATACGTACCGCTTACCTCCCATGGATTGGGTTCTCATGGGACCAAACAGATCTAGATACAGTAGTTCCAGAGGCCTATTGGTGGACACGTCTTCTTTGTTTTTGAAGCTGGATCGAGTTTGTTTGCCTATTTGATAGGCTGCACATGGTTTGTCCTTTATGAAGTCCAGCTTTGGAATGCCGTACACAAGTTCGTTCTTGCTCAAGTGTGCGATAAGGTCCATGTTAACATGACCTATCCTTCTATGCCATGTCCAACTGGAATCATCTATCACAGCTAGACACTCCACATTTTAGTTAGATAGATCTTGCATAGCAAAAGAGTAAATATTCCTTCCTTTATCGGCAGTGAATATTACTTCACCGTCTTTCATTATGCAACATTTGGAAGAGCTGAAGTTTACCTCGTATCCACTGTCACAAAGTTGGCTAATACTTATTAAATTATGTTTCAAACTTTCAACGAGCCAAATTTTCTCAATGCAATGACCAGTTTTGGTTCTAACAACACCCTTACCGATAATTTTATCTTTGGTATTGTCAGCAAAAATCATATTACCACCGTCATGAGTTTGAATTTCAGAAAAATTTGCTTCGTCACCTGTCATGTGCCGGAAACATCCTCTATCGAGAATCCACTTTTTGTTTCTGGATGTTCCAGAGCCTTTTTCCTGCAATAGTCATTTAGTTTTAGGTACCCAATGATTTTTGGGTCCTTCATTGTCAGAAAAAAGTGTTGTGTGTGCTTTTGGGTCCAGTGGATGGGTCTTTGGAAACCAGATTTGTTTGGTTCTTGTGTTTCTGGAACCATGACATGAATATTGAATGTGACCTAATTTTCCACATTTGTAGCACCTCTTTCTATGAAAGTGTCTTTGTTTCTTTTTTCCTTTATCCATTTTATGAATAATGTTGCTAAGGCGTGAATGTTCCATGGATATGTGTTCATTTTCTTTTTCAAGAAGTTCTTTCTCGAATCTCAATTGATCAATGGCTTGAAGTAGTTTATTTTTCATATCCTGTTTTTCTTTGATGATTTTCAAAAGGTTTTCTTTAAGCTTTTTGTTTCTGAGTAGGAGATTTTCAATACGAATTTCACAAACTTCAAGCAACCTTTCAAGATTTATGCCATCAATATCATCATTTTCATTTCGAGAAGTGCTAGGAATATCTACCTCATCATTTGCCATAAGGGCGATGCATTCCTCTTCGGTGTCAAATAGATCCTTTTTGCTCTCGTGGTCCCAGTGAGCGAGGTAGGAGCTTTGTTGATTCTTTTTTAGTGCTGGACAATTTGGTCGAATGTGCCCTGGTTTCTTGCACTCAAAGCAGTCACCTTTGTTGTTCTGGAACTACTGGGATGAGTTTGATGACTGAGTATTGTAGTTCTGGAACTATTGAGATGAGTTGTTTGTTTAAAAGTTGCTATTTTGTGGCTGTTGGAACCTTCTGTTCCCATTCCGATTTGTAGTGATTTCCCTAATTCTCCTTGTAGATGTACTAATTCGTCATCAGTTTGGTCCTCAAGGCTCATGACATTATCTGCAAAGAAGGCAATATTCTTCTGGACATCTACTTTTTCTCCTTTATTTAGGAGGGTGAGTTCATGAGAAATTAAAGAACCAATGAGTTCAGCTATTGTAAGAGTACTTAGCTTTTTTGCTTCGGTGATGGCGGTCACTTTGGGCGTCCATTCCTTGGGTAAGGATTGTAGGATCTTTCTGACTTGTTGTCCTTCTGATAAGGGCTCTCCAAGAGCACTCATTTGATTTATCAAGGCTATGAATCGGGTATGCATTTGGCTAATCGTTTCTCCTGGAACCATCTGGAATGCTTCGTATTGGGTGGTCAGGATTGCTACCCGCTCCTTTCGGACCTGCTTGGTTCCTTCGTGGATGATTTGTAACATGTCCCACATTTCCTTGGCTGTTTTGCAGGTTGACACCCGATTGTATTCCTTTTGGGTTAATACGGTTGAGAGAACATTTTTTGCCCATGTATTTAGTGACCAAGCCTTTTCATTCTTCTTATTAAGTTCATCCAGTTCCTTTGGAACCTGTACTTTGTTTACCTCTTTCATTGGAATCACTGGTCCTTTAGTGACAATCCTCCAAATTTTGAAGTCAAGTCCCATAAAAAAAAATTTCATGCGATTCTTCGAAGTAGAGTAATTAGTACCATTAAAAAGTGGTGCACGTGTGTGAGATGGAGCTTCAGCAAAATATTCCAATTTAGCAGTGGATTTGGATCGAAAAAAGTGATTAAGCCTTATTTTTTAAAGAGAAAAACCTGCTCTGATACCAATTGTTAAAAACAATGGCCCTAGTTCCTAGGGCTGTCAAAACATGACCCGACCAGATAATCCAACCCGACCCACCCGAATTGACACCGAAAAATAAACAGGTGACCCGATAACCCTAACCCACTCGACCTAACCTGACCCACCCGATAAAAATGGATACTATAAATTAAAAACCCTAATGTCTAACCCTATCATTCTGCTTGTGCGCCATTTTCTCTTTCCACGCTTCACACCAAAATTTTTCATTTCACCCAAAAATCTCACCTCCACCACCCAGCTCCGTCACTCCACGTTTCCACGGCCACTCGCTGCCACCATCTCCAGCTTCAATCGCTGCCACGTCTCGAGAGCCACTCGCCGCCCCATCTCAATCGGCCACCCCATGTCTCCACCGCCATTTGCCGCCACCATCTTCTGCTCCACTCGCCGCTACTATCTAGCTCCGCCGCTCCACATCTCCAGGGCTACTCACCGCCAACAGCCCTGCCTAACTTTCTTCCCACCGCTAAATCAGGTACTCCCAACCTCTCCATCTTGTATCTGTAAAAAAAAAAAGAAAAAGAGAAAATTTTGCCTTCAAATTTTATTCGGGTGCGTTTTGAATTTAGGAATCCAATAAACTTTGTGGTTTTTTGTGTTTTGGATTTTGGAATCCAATAACTTTTGTGTTTTTTTTGTTCTTGTAAATCCAATAATTTTTGTGTTTCTTTTTTTTTTTTTTTTTTCAGATTGTTGCTTTTCATTTCGGTGGCAAATAAAGGAGATTGATTTTTCATCAACAATCTGTTGTCCTCCTTTTACATAAAGGCTTTAAGTTTGGGTTTTGTACCATGTTTTCTTGTTTCTTAGATTTGATTTCGTCTACCTTCAGTTCAAGCTTCAATGACAGATGTCGGGTCGGGTTAATTCGGGTGGGTGGGTTATCAAGTGACCCAAAAAAATTTCAGGTCAACCCGAACACGACCTGAACCCAATATATTCAGGTTAGAGTTTATGTTTTCAGGTTCAATTCGGGTTCGGGTTGGAGATTTTTTCCTTAGACCCCTACCTCAACCCGACCCGAACCCACCAGACCCATCCGAATTGACACCCCTACTAGTTCCAAATTGATTAACAACTTAAAACAAGTATTAAGAATGGAATAAAAAGTGAAGACAAACCAACACGTGCGATTTATACAGGTTCGGCAAGCCTACTTCTGTCCCCAAGTTGTGAGCTTGGGAGTTTTCAAAGATATTCTTATTAGCACTTGAGAGTACAAGAAAAACCTTATAATCTCTTACACAAACACTCTAGTGCGATTGATAAGTTTCACCCGCTTATCTTTCACACTAACACACACTTAGTGAAAAGTTACCTCTTCTCTAGAACTAACTACAGTAGAACCAGAGATTACAAAACCGAGGCTTTCTGCCTTTCTGGAATCACTCAGACCCTTACAAACACTCGAATCACTCGGATTCTCAATTCTGCACTAAGCTCAAATCTGTCTCGCTTGCTTCAAAGCCTTCTTTCTTCATCTTCTGGGAGGTCTTCTTTTATATGATGTGTTTGAGACATACTAGCCGTTGTGAAAAACTCATTACCGAATGTAGGTGCTTTGATTACTGAAGATGAATCCTTGATTGATGATTTGATTTTGTGTCTCCATTTGTTTTGGAGATTGACTGGAACTTTCTGAGATTGCCTTCCCAAAATCTTGCTAATTGATTGTTTGGCTGGAACTTACCATTTGCATCATCCCTGAAAAATAGGAACTAAAAGAAATAGCAGAAAATACGACAATCAACAAAAGCAATTATGTCTGACATGTTATTTTCTCTTAACTCCTTTTTTCTTATTCTCTCTAATCTTTTTCCATAGTAATTTTTTATTATTTTCTCATATTTTTTTAATTTTTATTTTTATTATTTTTATTAATATATTATCTTATTTTATGTATTAATTTATCATAAACTATAATTATATCAAAGAAAATTATACAATAAAAACTTATTTTAAGATTTTAATTAAATATATATTCAAATCATTATTATTTTTTATTTGTACACACATAGCGTACTGGAGTTATTAGTATCGGAATTATGTTTCTCGTATGTCTTCATGTCCCTAATATGAAAGAATTTTTCTTAATTTTTTTTGAAATTTTTTTTTTTGGCATGCCTTACCGCATGTCTGGACACAGCATGAAAAATTGAGTTTACATGCACTAAAGGACGATATAGATGCAAGATGCAATTGTTTTTTAAAACTTGTAGAATATAATTTGGTCATTTATAATTTAAAATGATGGAGCCAGGATTTAATGTCGTGCAGGCCGACAATTTAAAATATCAAAAATGAAGGGGCAAAATTTTAATTAAGGAGACGAAAAGTTAGAATATTATAAACTTAAGAGGCAAAAATATAAATATATCAATATACATACAAAAATAAAAAAAATTAAAATTTAGGGCGCCCCTAGCTCCGATCATTTATATGAAATCATCTCAATTTAATAAAATAATATAAACTTTGTTAATTGATTTTGTAAAATAATGATAAATCCAAAATAGTATACCCTTTAGGGGCTGAAAAAAAAAAGGGAAGGTGAAGTGTAAGGTATGTTGGCTAAATATGCCACTCTAGCCCTTGTAAAGTTATAAGGAAATGTTTGGTAGCATTCATTGTTCTTTATATTTAATCTTGTTCAGGTACTTAATAACAATTAAGTCCAAGTTGTATGGATATAATATCGTGTTTGGTAGCGAATATTGATCTGGGCCCTCCTCAATCCTCATTAGTCACTACGCCAATATTTCGTGTTTGTAGAGTAGACTAATGTATTTTGATCTGGTCCATTAACAACGACTAAGTTCAAGTTCTACGGGTATAATATCGTATTTGGTAGTGAATATTGATCTAAACCCTCCTCAATCCTTATCGCGCCATTTTGTGTTTGGTAGGCTAAACTAACATATGTTGTCATGCAGTTTCACCTTTTGATGTATATTGGTCACAAATTAATTGCCCTTATCCCAATTCGTGTGAATTAGGGCTGCACTTGGAAATTCAATCAACTGTTTCACCTATTTTAGTGATTCATAATAGAATTATGGATACCAACGGACAGTTGGCTCAAGTGGATAGGGACTTGAGTTCACTTAAGCAATGTCTGAGGTTCGAACCTTGTGGATGTAAAAAACTACGTTGGGAGGGGTCCTCGCAATAAGCGTCTTCAGTACAAGATCAGAAACATTCTGGATATTGCCGTATGGCTATAAAGTCATATCGCCAACATAATTTCTGGGACTGGATATTGCTGTATGGCTATAAAGTCATATCGCCAACATAATTTCTAGGACTTTAACTATAGCGTTGGCTCGTCTCGCCGACCCTCCATAGTAGTATTTCAAATATTGTTAATCAAATACGGATAATATTCATTTTAAACAAACACGAATAATATCTGTATTAAATGAATATGAAGCAACACGAATGGTATCGAATTTTCAACCGTACATATTTTAGGCTAAACTATTTATAACTATATAAAATTGGTGGTGTGTAAAAAATCAACAGAATACATTCTAACATTTTCAGGATCAAATTTTACCTTTTATCCTTGCATTTTAAGCACATGAAAAAATCACTAAAATCTGAAGATCAAATAGTAGTCCGAATATAAAATCTGATGAAAATGAAAAATAAGATTTTTGAATTTCATACTTATTACAATAATTAACTAATATTTGATTTTATCTATTTATTAATTGTCTTTTATTCTTATCTTGTATAGATAACTTCCACCGTAAATAAATTATATATATGTGTAATGTGTATCTCATGTTTCATTGAAAACTAGTTGCACATTTTATGCATGTGCAAATAAAAAATAATTATTATATAAAGATATTAAAATTAAATTTTTTTATTAAATATATACAATATAGCTTTTTTTAATTTAATCATTAATTTATGATAAATAAATAAATGAGTACAATAAGATAATGTTATACTAATAATTACAAAAATTTAAAATATAAGTGAAAATTTATAATTAAAAAAATACAAGTAATAAAAAAGAAAAGATAAATTAAGAAGAGAAGTGTTGAAAGAGAAAAGAGAAATTAACAGAAGAGATAAAATCGGACAAAATTAATTAACAAATAAATAGAAAAGAAATTAATTTTTAGAGTCCAAGAAACCACACTTGGTTCTCTTACTTAATAAATAGTATAGACACAGAATATTGAAAATATATAGATTACGTGTTTTATTCTCCTTCATCTTTTCTCTGCATATCCATTAAAGAAATGATGATATCCATTAATTTCTAAGATGGTATAAGAGCAAAAGATTTCTTCTGCTGCAAAACAAATCCTCCAAACAAAACCTGCTCAAATATTTCCGAACAAAATTCTCCTTCCGAACAAATTCTCCTTCTGTTCCCAAATAAGATCCTCCACTATAAATTTTTTTTCTGATCCATTTCTATTGTGGCATATCGGCCATAAATTTTTAAATTTTCTTATCCATGGAGATTGTGTCAACCGTTTCTTATCCATGGCAAGTCCGCCATGTGTTTTTCTCATCCATGACAAGTTGTCATGAGAAATCCTTTTTAATTCATGGCAAATCGTCATGAGGCCCATGAGTAGTCAATCCATGGCGAAGTCTGCCATGAGTAAATCAATCCATGACATGTCCATCATGAGAAATTTTTTCTTATCCATGGCAAAGTTGACCATGTGAATTGATCCATCAACGGATTAAATGTATGAAAGAATGATCCAGAAGATGTAACTGGACCAATGTTAAATTGTGCATCAAATTTTGCACGACCAGAAAAATAAAAATAAAAAAAAGAAAAGAAAGGATCAGAAGCATGGAGAGCTTTGCAGAAAAATAAAATTATCAATATTTTGGAGAAAATCAAGCCTGAGAGTTGCAGAAAGGATTTTGGAAACTTTGGAGAAATCAAGTCTGGGAGTTGGAGCATACTATTTCCGTTAAACAAATTTTTATAATGAATAAAAACTAATAAAAAAATTTCTCTCCCGTACCAAACCCTAACCCTAAAACCGCATCCTCCATGCTACGGCCGCCTGCTGCGGCAAGTGATCCTCCAGCCAAACCACCGGGGGGTGATCAGAAAGATGGCCCAAAGCGTTCATATGTAGCTACAACCGCTACAGCAAAACAGTCAATCATCCCTCGTGTGGGCAAGCTGCATGTTTTTAACAAAGATCCAGAAAGGCAATCATTCGGAATGGTTTCGGAAAGGAATGGAATACCTCATATTCAGTTGTCCGACGATGAGAAAGATGAGTTATCGAAACCGTTGAGATTTTCCCTGATAGGTAAATTCTCACATGGCTATCCTACGATGGAAAGATTGCATGAACTATTCATGGAATTAGAGCCCAAGGGAAAGTTCAAACTTGGAGTTATGAACGTAAAGCATGCGCTGATCAGATTAAGCTGCGAGGAAGACTATTCGAAGGTGTGGCTGCGTCGAATATTAAGCTTTGATGGTTTCCCGATGCGCGTTCTCAAATGGATGCCTACATTCAATCCAAAAGTCGAATTATCAATCACTCCGGTTTGGATCAAACTTCTTTCGTTAAAAACAAAATTCGTTCAACCGGAAATCCTTCATGAAATAGTGCATCAAATCGGTGAGCCCCTAGGATATGATGATGGCACGTTCGACTGTAATCGACCGGATTATGCCCGGGCGTACGTGGAACTTAATTTGTTAAAGCCGCTAAAGACAAAAATCAGCATCGGATTCAACGGTGGCACCCTAATTCAACCAGTTGTCTATGAGAAACTTCCGGCGTACTGCCGTAAGTGCTCGAGATTGGGCCATGATACAAAGGAATGTCACGACACCGTCATTGTCGACGTTCCGGAAGATCAGAACGATCTTAGGCAAATTATACAGGAGAAGAGAGACTCTAAAGCTAAAGGAATTGCAGAGTCACCACAAGAGGAGCAAAACAACAATGATAAGGGCACAATTCAGGGACAGAGCAGTCAAGCAAACAGGAAAACGGACCCCAAAGGCAAAATCTGGAAGGAAAAAACTCAAATTCTAACTACGTCTAAAGCTGATGAAACAAACATCACAGCTGCTGAGGACATAACTAATCGGTCTCATCAGGAAAACGAGCAGAACCTTGAAAAGAAAACTGAAGATGACCATTCAGAGGACAATGAATCGGAGGGTGTCAAAGATGAATGCGAAACTCAACGAGACGAGGGTGAGCAGGATGCAGAACGGAAGGGTGAAAGTGAACCGAAAATGGTTACTGAAACCCTTAATGGTGAAAATACTACTGACCTCAAACAGCTTGCTTTGTATAAGGCGGTACACTCTGAAGGAAAAAAAGATGATGGATTTACACCAGTGGTCCAAAAAAGAGAGGGGGCGCCTTCCGAAATCAAAAACTACGGCCTCTAAAGGAATGACGTTGTCGTTGGCCAGGAACGACGGTTTGATATGATACATCACGGCCTCATATGGAATATCAGAGGGATGGGCAAACCTGATCATTGTCGCTCCCTCAAACAGCTTTGCAAATATAGTAAGTTCCTTTTTTTAGCTATCTTAGAACCTATGATAGATTTAAATAATAATTTGATGTGCCGTAAATTTAACTTTGATAACGTTATTAAGAACTGTTCTAACCACATTTGGTTCTTTTTTTGCCAGAAGCTGGAGGTTGAGGTGATTAAGGATGATAGGCAATACCTTCATCTCCGAGTGGTGCTAAAGTCTACGAACAAAAAGTGGTTGTTGACTGTCGTCTATGCTAGATGTAATACTATTGCTAGAAGGGAAATATGGGAGTTCTTTGGAGATCAAGATTTTGGTGGAAAACCTTAGCTTATTGGGAGTGATTTCAACACGGTTACTTCCATTGCTAAAACAAAAGAAGCTTTAGACAATGATCTCTAATCCATATGGGAATTCAGCGATTTTATTGTAGAATGTGGACTCATTGAACCATCCTTTAAGGGTTCTCTGTATACTTAGACGAACAAGCATGTCTGGAAACGGTTAGACCAGATTATGGTGAATGAAGATTGGTGTGACCTATTCCCACAAACGAATGTCAAACATCTCGTCAAGGGATCATAGAATCATTGTCCTATTTTCATTAATATGAATGATATTATCCCGACTCACCCGGTGTCGTTTAGATTTCAAGAGATGTGGGTCAAACATCACGAGTTCAAACAGACAGCTATAAACAACTGGAATATGCCGGTAGAGACTACTGGTCTTAGGAAGTTAGCTGATAAACTGAAACGGTTAAAAGTACACCTTAAATGGTGGAACGAAAACGTTTTTGGCAACGTTTTTAACAAGGAGAAAGAGGCCGAGTTAGCTGAGCTACAAACAGAAAAAGATTATGAGGATGATCCTAATGATGACACTCTTTCCAACTGGAATAAACAGATTGCGGAGAGAAAATGAATTTTGACAATGGAGGAAGATTTTTGGTGTCAAAAGTCGGCGTGTAAATGGATGGATGAAGGAGAGCGAAACACCAGATACTTCCATTCCATGGTGAAAAAAAGAAGATTCAGAGGTAGAATTAATATGACTAAGGAGGGGGATACGAAAATTCAAGATCCAAATCTCATTAAGGAATCCGCGAGGAATTATTTCCAGAAACTTCTGTCAGCGACGGATACCCAGTTGCACTCCAACCAGCTTCAGGATATCAATAGGGCACTCACTGATGATGACAATACTATGTTGGACAAGATGCCTACAACAGAGGAAATTCGAAAGGCGGTTTTTGATCAAAATCCGAGAAGTTCAGCAGGACCCGATGGCTTTCATGCTTTCTTTTACCAAACCTTTTGGGACACTATCGAGATGGACGTTGTGGAAGCAGTAACAGATTTCTTTCATGGGACGAAACTACCTATGGCCTTCACAGCGACTTCGGTTATTCTTATCCCCAAGAACGAATGCCCAATGCATTGGAGTGAGTATAGGCCGATAAGCTTGTACAACGTATCAAACAAGATTATTGCAAAAATCCTTAATAGCAGACTTGCAAAGGTGCTTCCAAAACTAGTCTCGGAGAATCAAAGTGGGTTTGTTCATGGCAGAGTCATTAGTGATAACATCTTGTTAGCACAAGAAATGGCCCATGTTCTGGATAACAAGAGTCGTACCAAGAACGTCATCATAAAACTGGACATGGAGAAAGCTTACGATAGGCTTGATTGGGAATTTCTATATCACATGCTATCGGCAAAAGGATTTTCGCAGAATTGGATCAGATGGATTCAAAATTGCATATCGGCCTATTGGTTCACGGTTCTTATCAATGGTGAGTCGTCTGGGATCTTCAAATCAACAAGAGGCTTACGGCAAGGTGACCTGCTATTACCTTCTATCTTTGTCATAGCTTCCGACTACCTTGCATGTCTCTTGAATAAGCATATGGAGGAGCAACCGAAAGCGAGATTCAAAACTGGCACAGCCATGCACGTGTCTCATCTAGCGTATGCTGATAACACGATAATCTTCACCAACAGCAAAGAAATTTCGTTACAGGGAGTTAACAACATCCTTTCTATTTATACCGATAGTTCTGGTCAAAAAATAAATGCTAATAAAAGTTTTTTGTGGTAGGAAACAACAATAATGAAGCCGCAGTGGAGGTGAGAGGTGTTTTTGGTTTCAAGCAGGAGAAACTTCCATTCATATATCTGGGTGCACCTCTTTATTGAGGCAGAAAGAAAGTGGCCTTATACGATGAGCTAATTGGCAGAATTAGGAATCGTATAAATGGTTGGAGATGCGTCTTTCTCTCTCATGGAGGAAGACTCCAACTTATTAAATCCATCCTTATGGCGATGCCATCCCATCTTTTCCAGATTATAGAACCACCCATCTCGGTTATTCACAGGATAGAAATCATGATAAATAGATTCTTTTGGGGATCGAGAGACGAAAGTCGAAAGCTCCATTGGGCTAGCTGGAAAAAAATCTCACTTCTGGTAGAGGAGGGAGGTATCGAGGTGAGAAATCTAGAGGATTTAGTTAAGGCATATACGTTCAAACTTTGGTGGAGAATGTGCATGAGTGACTCATTATGGGCGTTATATATGCGGAGGAAGTACTGGAATGTTGGCCACCCAAGATATGCCACTGTAAATAACCATCATCTCATATATGGCAACAGTTATGTAAGATTCGAGTTTCGACGGAGAATCGGATGTTCTGGACTATCGGAGAAGGAAATATGGATTTTTGAGAAGATAGATGGCTTAGAAATAAGCTACTTTCGACAGGCTTGATTGGTCTAGTTCAAAGGATGAAGGTAAAGGATTTTATAAATAATGGTGAATGGGATAGAGATAGGTTGTTGCAAGTGTTAGAAGAGGACAAGGTGAACGAGATTTGTGATGTTCCAATACAAAGTGAACACAAAGACATTGGAACCTGGATATATAGCAAGGACGGTAAATTCACGTTTAGATCTGCATGGGAGAAAGTAAGATGCACCAATACGTCTTTGAACCTATTCAGGACGATATGGTCGATTAATTTAACGCTCACTATAATGATTTTCATTTGGAGGTTGTTACATGATTGGGTTCCCGTTGACGAAAGGTTGCACCGAAAAGGGTTGATTTTCCCCTCAAAATGTATTTGCTGCAATGCAGAGGAAATAATAAGCCACCTATTCATCAAAAATAGCAAGGTAAAAGGAAT
>JBBMKE010000011.1:9333296-9372163 GCA_037834125.1 Lippia alba | reverse complement strand
AATTATCTCTATTCAGAGAAGTTGATAGTCCACAAGGAAAAATTAACAAAATTCATTTAGTCAGATACTTTACTAATTAATTAATTACATACAAAAAATAATGATAGTAGTAATTCTATTGTATTTAATTTGTTTAGTGCATGTACCCGAACACAAAAATTTGGTTCTTTTCTAATTTTGGGGTCTTTTTTTCGATATATTATACTTTTGGTGTAACTTTTTGGTGTAGTGCAATTTTGAGGTTTTCCGCTTTTTCCAAATGCGTAATTATTGTGCAAATAGTGATTCCGCATTTGAGAAAAGCGGAATCACTGTAGCGAATAGTGATTCCGTTATGAGTCTGCTCATTGCAATCATAATTTTTTTTTGTTAAACCCGCTTTGAAATCACTATTCGATACGGTGATTCCGCTTTTGCCAAATGCTGAATTACTATTTGTACAGTAATTCCGCTTTTACAAAAAGCGGAAAACCCCGAAATTGCACTACACCAAAAAGTTACACAAAAAGTAAAATATACAACAAAAAAGAGACCAATTTTAGAAATTCACCCAAATTGTTTTCACACATTATATACGTGCTATCTACTGTAGTAAAATGCGTTAGGTTGCTTAACATATATATATATAATATGAAGGGTATTGGTAGTTGGTCAACCAGGTTATTACCATTCTATTAAATTAATGGACGAATTGTCGTTGCAACCATTGGTCACCAATGAAAAACGTGTACGTATCTACCACACTGATCATGACAAAATGAAATTCCTAATGCAAGATATTTAGTAATTACATGCACGCGGTCATGGCCTCCTTATATTGACCTCAAATCTCAATATCGTTTCCAATTGTTGAACATATTCATTGCTGCGTACTGCAAATAGGTCGTCGCCTGTTTGCTTTCGCATATATAAATATAACAATCATTCCAAAGCAAACAACCACCATAAAGAGCAGAGGAGGCTTACATTACACAGATCAACAACATGGCTATGCCTCTCTTCAACATTTTGAGCTGCTTTTCGGAGCAGTCGAAGAGGAGCGCATATGTCTGCGAAGGAGACGTCTGTTACTTACGGGATCCAAAGGCAAATTCGAAGAAAAACAAGCAAAAGCAAAGAACTCGAATCCCGTTTTGTCGGGTTTCAATTTTCAAATAAGGAAGTCTTGAGATCATGATCATGTGAAGAAGTTGAATATTGTTCACTGATGATCGACAGATCCACATATATATGTAATTTGATGATTTTTTATCGTTTGAGGTATATTGGCCTTTGTTAGTGTAGAGCATCTTTTCCTTTTATGATCAGCATCTGTGCATAGCTAGAATATTAAGGAACAAAACTCTTTAAGTTGATCTTGTGTATTGAATGTTGATGGAGGCTGATACAAGGAATTATAAGATAAAACCGAATTATTTTTGCTGGTAATTCATTTCTTTATCATATATGCAATGCTTTGTTTTAATTAAACAGTCGGATTCTCCTTGTCCGTATCAGTTCTGAGTCGACTGTTTGACGCTCGGGGAAGGCCCCTGAGGGAGCCGTTCCCAGTCCGTTCCTCGGCCAACACGCGACGTCCCACTCTCACCGTGGGAGCAGCTCGAACAGTTCGCCGACAGCCGACGGGTTCGGGACTGGGATTCCCGTGCGGTTCGGCGTTATGCTAGCTTAACCAGAGGTCTCGAGTTCGAGTTCTTGGTAACGCCACTACCATTGGTAGGGAAAGCTTTACACCTAAAGTGGTTCGTCCGGTTCGATCCATGAAAATGGACAATAGAAAGAAAAAAAAATGATCTTCATGATTTCGAACTTTTCTTTAGAAAGCCAACGGTAAATTTCTACCAAAGTTTAGTTTGGTTTAGCAATATGATCACATGTTGTTAAAGATGTCAAATGGGTTGGGTTGGGCTAAGTTGGCCCGCCTAAGCCAGCTACAAGCTCAGCCCAAGCCCGCCTAAGCCCACCATTATAGCGGGTTGGGTTGGCCCGAGACCATCATGACGTGGGCTGGGTCGAACCTAGGTCACTTCAAATCTAGCCATGCTCGGATGAATGCTCGGATGAAATGGGATGTTTCTTAGATGTAGGTCCTATTGAGAGGTTTAGCAGCTGCTACGGACATTAGTCACTAGACGTGGCTAGTTTTGAACTTGTGAATTGACGAAATTTTTTTGTATGTACAAGCAGTCAAATACCAACCAACGGAAAGTTTTGAGGATGCTAGCGACCATGATGCAATCACCTGTTGTCAGAACGGGGTCATACTGACCCTCTTCAATCTTGTCCGGAGGTTTGGGCGCATATCGTTCAGAGACCAGCGGCTAATTCGAAGGATTCACCTAGTATGAGGGGCTATAATTTGTCTTTCAGCAATGATATATATGCATGTGTTTTTAAGTTTAGTCAACGAGAGTATGTCTGGTGTGTAGAATTAGACTCCAATCCACTGATCTTTCATATCTATCTAATTTTCGTTGGCATTGGTGTATGAACAGTGTCTCGGATCATTGGATCATGTACGCTTGTATTTTTTTTGTGATTTGATTGGTTAATAGATGAGATGAGCCACTTGATAATACTCTACCAAAAAATATTAAAAAAGAAAATTTATGCAATTCAAATAATTTTTTCATACATGAATTAAACATGTGATACCAGGAAATATGAAAAGATATTGAATCAAATCAAACATGCATCAAAACTTACCATATTGATACCAAAGAGGTAAATAGATTTAAATATTTTATAGAGAAAGGCTAAAGTATTGATCAACAATTTATGAGAGAAAATAAAACGTGGCGTACATGTAATTGATGCAATGATCTTATCACCGTTTTCTAAATTGATGAGATGAACCATCACAATTCAATTAAAATATAGAGGAATATATGCCTCATTGACTCTTGAAATTTTAGTTTCCCAGTTGTCCAAGTTGTGATGCCAAAGCACTGTTTTTTGTACACAGCCATATATCTCTTTCATCATTTCATGTGATGTCTCGTGAAACTTATGAAATTAGTTTGGCATAATAAATGGCGTGAGAGAATAAATTGCGACCACGTATGTAGATGGATTCACACATAAATGTATTAAGTGGGTTTAGTGTGCATGGGACGGCGAACTGTAAAGCTGAAAGTTTTGCTTTGGTGGATGACCATTGCATTTGAATGTGAAGTGCACTCAATTAAAATCCATCGACTTGCACTATTTCTGCATAGCCAAAAAATAAATTAAATAATTTTTTAAGTGCGATCTGGTCTTTTTCATAAATTCCCACTTTCTTTAACATTTACTATTCACGCCGAAAAAAAAAAGTTACACGCGCAACTTCGAGTAGATTCAGGTGACTCTTAGTTTAGTTTGGAAGAATGTTAAAGATAGTAAATTTAATTTATTTTATACCATTATATATACACTAAGAAATGACAACATATGCGTTTTAATCGTGCATGATACTTTCTTTTTTATTTATCACTATATATATATAAAGAATATTTATGCACAACAAATAATATGATAAAGACACAGGAATTCCTTAAATTATGTTAACATTAATGATATGTACTTATTTTGTAAATCAAGCTCATGGGAACATGATATTAAAGAATATCTACGTTAAAACATTTATGTATATATTATGTAAATCGATTCCCATAGTGTTCTACCCATTTATCCCTGAATAACTTCTTTGATTTTGATTTGAACCTTGCGTCGTGGTTTAATTTATTTAATTTTAAGCAATACATAGAGCAAAACGATCGGGAAAGGCTGTGTCGTGTTAATTTTTGCATCTTCTAATAGGAGACATTCATGAAGATTAATGAGAAAAGGAGACGAGTTTGTGTGACAAAGTTATCATGAGTCGGATTGACATAATGTGAAATATCTTGGCAAATTCCAAATTGAAGGTTGTGTATTATAGATTGTCATCTCGTCGCATTTCAATCCATATAATGGGTTGACAAGAATGTCGGTCATTAGGCCGAAATGATGGTAACGCTATATATATTATGATATTAGTCTTTTTCGCTCTTCCTTTATGTTTTCTACACCACAAAAATTGTCAATATTCAAGCATATAGTTTGAAAATATTATTCTGTTCATATGTAATAATGCACTCAATTATATTATGTATTTTTGAAATGTTGAGAATGAGCTTTCGTGGACGATTTTGAGTTCAAGTTATATAAACACAAAAAATGTCAATATTAAGTTCACCTCAATGCTTTGCTCCAGCAATTTGGCTAGTTCTGAGGATGTTGTCTCAGTTGCAGTTCAAATAATTTACTGTAAGGTTGGAATTCACGTGTTCCTGATTGCTGCTCGGATTTCTGGACGCCTCTTATGAAAACCTGCGCATGATCACTGAAAGTCGATATGTAATAAGGATAATATTTTTATGTTTGCCTTTTGCGTAATAATGTTGTTATTTCTTTTGTTAGGTATTTTCGTACGTTCTCACTCTTTGTATGGTAGATGCATGGTTGATGGCTCTTTATATAAACACTCTTGTTTTGGTTATTTATATATGAGGGGGGATTCGATAATAATCGCATAGTATTAGCGATTGATTTTATTTTTAAAATAAAAGAAATTATATAAACATAAATTTCACTTTATAATAAATATTCTTTTATAATTAGAAATAATATGGATGGTTTCATTACTTTTTAGTTTAATCTTTTTTTACACCCCAACGTTTGGAGTGTTTTGTATTTTAGTACTTAACCTTTGAATTTATACATTTTAGTACTCAACCTTTGGATTTTGTTACACTTAAGTGCCCAATATCAGACGTGTCATTTTTTTATTGGTCGGTTGGGTACATATATCATTTTTTTATTTGTCGGGGGCACTTACGTGCAGCAAAATTTAAAAGTTGAGTACTAAAGTGTAAAAATTTAAAGGTTATGTACTAAAGTGCAAAATATCCCAAACGTTGGGGTGCAAAAAAATATTAATCCTTATTTTTTTCATTCGCTATTTTCGAAGTTGGACTAATTGGGATACTAAAAAAAAGTGTGCTAGTTTAACCCGAGTTTTAAAATTCTTAAATTTGTAGTTATATTTAAACTAGAAAGAGTTTTATGCCTTAATAATTCAATCCAATTTAAATTCATAAAAAATAGACGTATAACACAAAACATAATATATATGTAAGTATATATATGAATGTATATGATCCAGTCGAAACCTAGTTACTTCAGAGGACTTGCCCTCGGTCAATATTTTCAAGTATTTGAATTTCATATCTCACTCGAGTTGCAATAAAATAGAACATTAATGGTGAAATAGTCGATATTTTACCATCTTAAATCCGGGACATTTTAAGTAAATCCGATCTAATAGGATATATGTACAAATACTCGAGAGTAGTTTGAATTGAGTATTGATGTTAACTTCTTTAATGTTCGTGGTACTTTTTTTTTCCCCCCTCTTAATCACGCTCTAACATACATACATTATGTGGTGATTTCACCGTAAATAAAAGGCTTTTTGCTACCGTTAAAATTCTGTACCAATAAATTTTTGCTACGGGTTTGAGATAGCTGAAAAATAAACTGTATCAAATATTTGCTACGGTATAAATCCGTAGCAAATAGTTACGTTGTGCCCATTTACTACAGTAAAATTTCCGTAGTAAAAAAGTAAGAAATATGTTTGCTATCCTACATAAGAAAATGACAGTAATAGATACGCACGGACCTGCGTAGCAAAAGTATCGGTATAATTAAAAATTGCATTTGTTACGAACAAATACCGTAGCGAATATATTATCATGAATAAAATTAATTTTTCAAAACTTTTACCACGGGCACTTTCTCGTAACAAAGTATTCAAAAAATAATATATTTCTATTATTTATTTTAATAATATAATGTATATATATATATATATTCATAATTTACCTACAAATAAATAATATTAATTCATATCTTTAAGAAAATTCTATGACCAACTAATATCAAATAAAACATAATAGTTAAAATAATTTCTTCAATAATAACAAAATAAAAATCTAAAAATTAAATCAACTTCTTCGATCATGTCTAAATGACTTTCTCCCTTCAAAGTAATTAGCATACCATACTATGTGGATTTGTTAGTAATTTTAATGGGACTTGCTTACGATCTCCGGTTTGATGCGTTCATCCCGACATGGTACCACCGGAGATACTATGTGGAGGCATCCCGCGTAAATATATATTTGCAAATAATTTTTATTATCCATGGAGTTACCCCCCGCCCGCCATATTACGAAGAAGTTATTTTTTATACAAAAGGAACATGAGAATAATTGCAGTAGAATATATATAGAAATGCAACATATTGTCAAGAACGTAAATAGAGATGCTTCACATAACTTGCTGATTAATTACAAACAGAACATGAAGGGCGAGATTTTAAATTAGAGACAACAAAACTATAGTATTTCAATATATATATAAAGAATTTTTAGAATTTAAGAAGGATGGAGGCCACCCCATGCAATGCGCGCCCTTAACTCCCGTCTTCCTTGTATTGGAATTTAAGGATTCCATTTAATTTGTATAAAAAGAAAATTCCATGTCGATATGATTGCTTTCTGAAAATGGGAACGCGTTTAGCAGAAAATATCGGAGTCAATACCATTTTCATGCACCAACAAAAATGATATCACCATCACTTCGCTGGACAACTGCAACCATATCGAGATGGTATGGATTTGTTTCACTCGCTAAATAATCGACCAAATTCATGATTTTACTAGAATTATTCCAGTTCACTATTACACAAAATAATAAAATTGTAACAACTATCATGTTAAAGTTACTTACTTCCATGTTCGAATACTTTTAATAATATTATTTTTTTATATTATATCGTATCGAACACTTTTTTATGTTAAATATTCAAGAAAAATATTTATATTACATGTCGTGTTTGTATTGTTGTATTTACATCCGTGCATCATATGTAACTCATCTTTCATTTATACGCAACTAAAAAGGTAGGATTCCAACTGGTCCAACTGTGAGAGGCCGTATATACAAGTAGGTTCTAATTTTCATTTATTTTCTTTATGGTGTAATTAGTGTCGAACGTCAATTATTATTACAGGTTATGAGATTAATCTTGATAATTCTTGTTAACGGAGTCTTCTCTATTACTTGGCCACGTATTATACTAGGTCATTTAATTATTATTAGTTACTACTATCACGTAATCTGGAATAACCCCAAAGTCATTGTTGCCCATTATTATCTCACAAAAAAAGATAAATAAAAAATTAAATTAAATTAGTGGACACTCACAGCATGTGAAAATTATTCTTACATTTAACACTCACTGTTATAATATATAGATTAACCTCTCCCAAATTACATTTGGATAAAATCTTTCCCTTATGCTCGGGAGATGCAATTTGATCCCCTAAAGTGCAAAGTTTTCTTATATTTACGTAGGATTATGGATTGTCAATAAAAATTAGTGTTGTTTCTTAAGTGATAATTCTCAGTTAACATCCCTAAAATACTATTAACTTACATTAAAAGGGGTCATAAAATAAAAATAAGTGAATGCATGTTCGAAATAAAATGATCAACAAATATCAAACATCCACACCTATATGAATATATTTTGTACTTTTGTATTGCTTATATCACTAACAAATATCAAATATATGAAGAAGGAAATGAAATAGTAAAACCTGGGTATTTATGATATTTTTCCACTATAAAATTTAGTAAAGAGAAAGGCCGTATATATCCAACGAGATCATCACACACACACACATATAAAGGTCAACATATAAAATGGGCTGGACAAAGAACAGTTAATTTCCATCAGATGAGTCGCACACTGAAGCGTTAACTTCTGCTTGTTCACATTTCAATATATCCCTATAAAACAACCCAAACCATTTCTCTTCTTCTATCATTGCATCAATAAAGCAATTAATTAGAGGGAAAGGCGAGAACACTTAAACTTGTTATGGCTTCGTTCTTTTGCCATAATTTAAAATCACTTACCTGTTCTTGCTTGTTTATGTCTTGTGTCGTGCTGCTGATCTTCTGCAGTCGTCATTCGAAAGCTCAAAAAGTACCAGCTGCGATTTATGTGTTCGGCGATTCCCTTGCGGATGTTGGCAACAACAATTATTTATCACTTTCTATTATTAGAGCCGATTTTCCACACAATGGTATAGACTATCCTGGCCAAAAAGCAACCGGCAGATTTTCCAATGGCAAGAATGCTGCGGATTTCATAGGTCTCTCTTTCTCTGTGTATATATATATATATATGTCATATATTATATACATATATGATTTATATATTTTGACGTTCATATTTGTTGTGTTGATGGCTTCAACGTAACAGCTGAGAAATTGGGGTTACCAACAGCGCCACCTTATCTTTCTCAGCCGAACGGTGTTTTTCTGAAGGGTGTGAGTTTTGCCTCAGGGGGAGCCGGAATCTTTAACACCACAGATGAAAGCCTTATTGTAAGTGAAAAGTTATGACTTATTATTTATTATATGTAAGTTGTAACGTATAGTTTATGAAGTAAGCAAGCATTTCTAAGTCAAACGAAAATTCTAGTATAGAACCGAATCGATTGAATTAACTCAAGTATTCAATCAATTCAAAGAATAAGTGTATTACTCCTGATATTTTTGTCATTTTTCCTAAATTTTTTACAAATCACACGTTATATATAAATTATTTATCCCCTCTTTACGTTAGTTTGGTCGAATATAACCAGACTTGAATTGAAATATTACTCCATGTATATGAAAAGTCTCTAATAATATAACAATTTTAACCAGTTTTAATGTAAATTTGTTACCAGTTACCACTTGATTATGTTAGCAAATTCCGACTAGTTTATACGCACTAATATAATAAATGATTTTTGCTTCTAGCTTTTCACTGACAAATCCTGCAAATATTATAAAATACAATAGATAAAGTTTAGTATTTCGGGATGAAACAAATAGTGATCAAATAAAATATTATATTTACTTATGTATTGTTTGAACAAATGTCATACTTGTAGCACCTGTAAAAGTATAATTACTTATATATATATATATACACATATATTTGTGCGTGCAATACATATATCACTTCCCTTGATTTTCTTTTACGTGGTTGCGTGGGTGCGCACGTAATTAAAAATATCATATCCATAAATCATAACCCATGGTATGTAGAGATAATAACGGAAAAAAAAAATGAAATAAAAATATAAATGCGGTGAGCGTGGATCGAACACGCGACCTTCAGATCTTCAGTCTGACGCTCTCCCAACTGAGCTATCCCCGCATTTGCATAACTTGTACATGCATAACTTATTATCTGTCGCTTTTGTAGAAACACACAATTCCTATGCCACACCAAGTAGGTCATTTCTCGACAGTGCGACAGAGACTCCTCAAAGAATTGGGGTCTACCGCAGCAGTGCAGCAACACTTGGCAAACTCACTCTTTCCCATCGTAATAGGCAGCAATGACATTATTAACTATTTCAACCCGGGCTCTGACCAATCCCAGGACAACACTCCTCAGCAATACGTTACTCTAATGGTTTCCACCCTCAAAGACCTGCTCAAGGTAACAACATTTCCCTAATTGCCTCATACAAATGAGCAACATTTTTCGGCATCGCATTCGCAATCTATATATGGAGCGTTTATTTTGTTGGTTGGGACGAGATGAGATTAATGAGTAAGGAAATGAGTTATGGGATATGATGGTGGATTAGTCATACCCATGGGGGATGTGAGATGAATAATCAACCTTTTTATCTAATATCATCCCGGACCATGTCATCAATCTCGGACTCGCACAAATACTAGTAAATATGAGTTTAAATAGGATTATTAATCTAATCTCCTTCATCCTACGAAGTAAACGCTCCAATAGTGTATGAGCAGGGTCATGTGTTATTATCATCAACACATTACTAAACAACTATTGGTTTGTAATGAAATTATATATTATCTTCAAAATACAGGGAATATACGGTTTAGGAGCACGCAAATTCTTGGTCATTGGACTTTCACCCATTGGATGCGCACCCAAACAAAGACATGAGAACCAGACCAACGAATGCAACAAGCAAGTGAACTACTGGTCCAACAAGTACAACCAGGATCTCGCAAGAATGTTGCAGGAAATTAAGACCGAGCTCAAAGGATTCCAATACTCTTATTTTGATACTTATAGTGTCTTCGTCAAATTTTTAGACAGCCCAGCAACTTACGGTACAACATTTAATTTCATATTTTCCTAAACTAACAAGAAAACTCACTTAACTTATTTCTTCAAATGTTTTTCAGTTTTCTTTTTTTGTTATAGCACAGTCGTAATATAATCTCAATATTAATTCACGTCTAGGTTTCAATGAAATAAAAGCTGCTTGTTGCGGACTGGGGAGATTGAGGGCAAAGGTTCCTTGCACGCCTCTTTCTATGTATTGTTCGAACAGAAGTGATCACCTTTTCTGGGACTTATACCATCCAACCGAGGCGGCTGCTCGCACTTTCATTGATATGCTTTTCAGTGGCTCGAGAGATTATGTTTACCCCATGACTGTCCAACAGCTAATTGAAGTATAAAACTTGTTCTAGGTAACATAAATCCATTGAGATTGATTCTTCCAAATAGAAGCCAACTGGAAATACACATACTGAGTTTACAAATTGGGCGTATATCCTAGGAATGTTATTGTATCTAGTTCTTATACATCTGGACTACAAGCGTTTGGTGAACTTATGAAATTTTGAATACATCTTCTATAATAGTACAATTCGATGACATGTTTAGTAACATTTGAAAATAAAATCTTGGGAGCTTATTTAACATCTGAACAAGTTCCCTTGTTTTTGGTATATTAATTGCACAATTGTCGTTACTAACAGCTTATAAGCTCATGATCTTATTTTTATCCAAAAACTTTGACAGCTTATTTCTATAAAAAAAATTCAACATCTAAATAAGCTCCGAAAACATCTTACAAGATACGATATCGTTGCCAATTACTTAAACAACAAATATTTAATATAAGGCCTAAAATCTCATAAACTTCTAAAAGAGTTCATAACATGTATTAAATAAACTCAACTAAGCATCTGAAAGTAGCAGTTTTGATAGCTGGGGTGCAAATGTGCAATCACCTCCGTTATAACGCCTCAGCTTTAAAGCAACATAATTTTGGCAAATAAGAAAATGAAGGAAAGAAGGTAAGGGGTTTTGACTAACGCCACTCCATCATTTAAAGGAGAATCTCCAACACATCCAAGGCATCAGAACATGAGGGTCAAGATGCATATAAAAAATGTGGAATCATTTACGCATAACTAACCAAAGAAGGCTCAACGTGTTTATTTAGGAGTTCGTTTTTAGTTCATATTGAAGCACCTTCAACATTTCACAAACTACCAAAATGTAACAAAATCCTGTGATGCATTAGTATATCAGCTATCTGTAATGTGTAATGCTAAGAGAATTGGGAACTTTGATGGGTTTGGTTCTGGGATGGAAAAATATCTTCAAAGAAAAGACGTAGATCACCATTTGTAGTATCAAATGATAATAACTTCTCTACAGCCTCCTGCATTTTTTATTTTTTCAGTTTTTGGTTTTCCACATACTTCGATATGGGTTGATATAAATGAAATTGACTGCGTCAAATAAAAAGCAAGCCATGTGTACCTTATACTGCTGATCCTGTGCTGATATATTGTCATGAAAAATTCTCTCAACATGCTTGTTGTTTCCAATGGCAAGCAGTACAGATGCTGCTCTCTTAATAACTTCCTCAGGAACTCCTAATAAATTGAACACCAGAAACTTTCAATTCGAGTTTCAATTTTTCTATGAACCAGCATTGTCCTATCAATATGTAAAAATTAAAGAGTCATGCCATGATTCGCAATGCATATATTTTTCACGACGTCTTCGGTTCCATTTTAGGAAATGTGCATGCTTTTATCTTAAGGAGGATGCAAAGCAATCCGCTATTGAAGTTTTGCGGGATATGATACTTTCACTCCCCTCAAAACATCCCAAGAAAAGAAAAAAAAAAACCATTATTCGAGATCACCTTTCTCATATTGCATTATGTATTTATGTGATTGTAAAATGTCCTGATAAAAAGGGAATATGTATCCTTTGGCTATATATTCCAGAACTCTAAACCTTTCAATAAATTCTCATAATTATCTGCAGGAGCCATACCTCAAAGTAACAATCTATTTCTCCACTCACTTTGTCTAAAAATCTTGTGATCTTTACTTCTATAAATATTTTAATGTGTGCATTTTTTTTTTTTTTGCAATTTTAAATAATAACTGTAATTCTCCTCTTCTTTTCTTCTTTTGAAATTTGGTGGACCTTTATTACACTATAAAATTATGAAATGATGCCTAACCAGACATTCCCATGTCATAACTCATAATAGCACTAGTTGTGCTTTCCCCATCAATTATTTCAACAGCTTATCCAAGCACATTTAGGTCCACACACTTCCAAAATTTAAAAAATGTATATCTTCAGAATGTTTTTCCTAAAACAAGAAAAATAACAGGAAATAATATAATGGAAACATACCAGCTAGTAAAGCACAGTGCAGGCCTGAAAAATAGATTAGAATTTAATTCACTTTGGATAAAGAATTTGTATATTCTTATTTCACCCAAAAGATGATCTACTCACTCACCATAGCTAAGAAGTGCACATCCAGGAACCAACCTGACAAACACAAGATAAAAACGTCAAGAAAGATAAACTCCACTACCATCTAAAAATTAAAAAATCGAGAACTAGGAACACTACAGTAAGAAAGTGCACAGTGGATAACAAATTTCATCAGTACAATCAATACCTACTCTACCCACTCAAAATATTTTCCACAGAACTATGAGTCCATAGTCCAGAAACAGAAAGTTCCTCACAGCCTTGGAATCCAGAATGTTAGGTAAATGAGGGAACAAAACCATATATGTGGAAGCACATCTATACCTGTATAAAAATACAATGTCCTCAACGTCTGTGCATTTGTCATCTGGGCTCAGCACGCTCATTGTGTAATACCTTATATTGCTTGACTGCAGGTATTAGTGTATTACAAGATGATGTCGTAGTTTAGCAAATTTAGAACAGTTGTAGAAGCTCAAATTGGAAAGTTAAGCACAGATAACGAAAGATGCTACCTCCAATAAACAGCCATTTTCAAATATTTCACTCAAGTGAGTAGAAAGCATAACCTGCAGAAAAGTGGAGAATGCTGATAGTCAAACAAGAGGTGACTTACATATACTCAAAGACTCCACAAGGACAAAAAGATGGTAAAAATTCATTCTAGGACATGGGGAGAAACCTAGCATGTACTGAAACTTAAACAATATATGTCCACAATGATTTATCACAACATATAAACTTACTCGAAAGAACAGAGTGCTGTAAACAACTGTAGCTGTGCAATATGTCTACATAAGCAACAATAGGCATTTCCCATTTTTATTGTAGCATAATCAAGTCTAGCCAAAATGAAAAATGATACAAAACAAGAATGCAAATTTCTTCTCTTTCATGGACATTGCTTGTAGGAGTTAAGGCAGCTACCCATTCATTGTTTGTCCACTCTTGAATCTTCCATTAACTATTTCCGGTGTTGGTAAGGTAAGTGTTAACAACCCAATTTACTCAAGAAAACATCTAAGGTGTCATAATCACCTTAATAAGAGGATTGATCTTTCCTTCTTTTCCTCTAAGGAGAGGCTCCATAAGAAAATAGGAGGTAAATATTTAGAATAGAGTCAACGAACCTTTGGAGGACTATCAGACGAGGCAAAGTAGTTTATGATGCCACCAAGCAGACCAATGCCATCTAGAGGTGACACAATGGAAATGTTAGTCACCAGCAGCAGCAACCTTACAAGAACGCATTCTCACTGCAGCTGACCTTCAGAAAGAGTTCCTTTCCCGAATTCATCCACCAGACACAATGACCGTGAACTTGCATGCCTGCTAATGAATAAGATTTTAAAGTGGACAAATCTATTATTGAGCGACTCATGGTCCAAAACATTGCTTCCATAGGACATCCTCAGAAGAAGAATTTGTTCCGAGTACAACAGACAAAATAACGCATGCAAAAATAGTGATATTCAAGAGTCCATGCAGATATCTCCTATCCCAGCATACCTCAACATCATTCCTACTTGTTGGAGGTCAATCATAAATGTTGATTGTTCAGCAGTCATAAACTTGCTTCCCATTGCACAAAATATCCTGAACGGCATCATTATTTCTGATTAAGATATCAATAAACAACTGCCACTCATGAAGGCGATGATCAAATGAGAATATTAGAAAAACAACTGTTGAACCTATCAGTCAAACCCACTGTGGCTGCATCAGCTGGTACAAAACTTCCAACATGAGAAAGGAAAACAATTAATGCAACCTGAAACATAAATTTATAAGAAGTGAAGATGTAATGAATAATGAGATTAGAATAAGTGCCATAAAGCTAAACAGCTTTCAACAATACCAGACAAACAAGGAGCTGCAAATTATACCTGTGTTCTTCAACAATTTACACAGTTTTTTACAAGAAAAAGAAAAGAATGTTTGATCTATTACTGCCAGACAAAGCATCACCTCAATTACAAGATCTTCCAAAACCCAGTTAATTCGTATAACAGAACTCGACTTAGTTAAAACTATTCTGGGAATAGTCTCTTTGCTTATGTGTCAACCAAATTAATTTAGACACCGGATCCTTAGCATTGCCCCTCGCAAAAGAACAGACAAACTACAGGGGAAGGAGGGATGGAGTCTGGAAAAGGAAATAGTGTGTAACAAAAGAATTGGTGCTTTGCATAGCCAAGAACATTAGTTATTCAACGAAAAAGCATTTAAATCTGACATTTCCTGCATCAAATGGACTAAAGTATATCTCAGGACTGGGACAAGCCCAGTAGCAACCAACTGTGATTATTGACCAGCAACCCTATATGTTTGAAAGTAGTTGATTATATAGCTATATGTTTAAAAGTAGTAGTTATGAAATAATTATCTTCAAACAAGTTAAATTCCTGCAAGAGGAAATTTGGGAAATAGTTCTCTGGAGTAAAGCAAGGCCCTTTTTACCAACCTGCTTTATGTAAATACTTTTCCCAGAATAATTAGGCCCAGTGATGATACTGATTCTTCCTGAATAGGTGAGTGCATGACCTCTCGTTAGAAGCCCACTGGAGTGACATATCTAGATATAATCAATTCAAAGGGCAAATTCCTCACATATACCTTCATCCAGAATCTTTGTATCATTTGGTATAAACGTATCAACTGTCATTTCCTGCAAAGCATGTCTGATAGCAAGAAAAAACAATCAAATAGCTTCTCAATAGACATAAGTATAACCCCAAGTGTAACTTGTACTGAATAGCTGCTCAAACCTTCCATTTCTTATATCAAGCATGTTTTCTGTAGTCAAAATAGGCCTGACGTAGTTGTTCTGACGAGCAACTAATGCTAATGACAAAGAGCTAGATAATAATCAGAAAGAAATTAGAACAAGTATCAGAATATATAGAAAAAGATGTGGCGGGCACATATGCAGTTAAAACTTAAATGGCAGTCAGAAAGCTTAGGTTTACTGACCAATCAAGCTCAGCTGCAAATGTAACAGCTTCAAGTAATGGAACGGCGAATTCAAGAATATGTGTGACCAGGTCTCTGGTAATTGCTCTCTCCATGTCTCAAATCAGAACAGATAGAAAGCATCACGTTATGAACACCAGTACATTGAAAAAACTATGCTACATGCAACAAGAGTGGGTCACAAAAGCAGCAAAATTTTAAGGAAAAAGCTGTTAGTTGTGGTTGGCTTGCAGAAGCTGCTCAAGTTTTCAATATAGAGTTCAGCTCTGATAGCACCTAAGGTTCTCCATGAGATCTAAGAATAGTCTCAAGCAATTTTAAAGTCAGATTCATATTAAATATTTCCTATCAAAACTTACCTAAGATTTTGTGATATATATCTCCCAGAAGATTATCCAGTTCCCGAGTCTTGTCAGTGCGATAGAAAAACTTTTTGGAGTCTCCATCCTCGTCACAGAACTATTGATTTTACCAAATATGAGCATAAAAAATAAGAAATTCCTTCTATTTTACTGATGATCAAACTGCAAATTATGTAAGTTTAGGACTTACGGCAAATTCAAAATCCTGAAGTTTCTCTAGAATTTCATCATCAAGTCTGTCTTCAAATATGCACATTAAGTAGCCTGCAATCATACATAAAAACTAACTTTATTTAAATGTTGGGCATCTAAACAACATCTGTCAAAGCTGGTCTTTTATAAAAGACCTCATATATTACAAAAGCATACCACTGGACTGTGTTCATGCAAACAATTCTAAAGTCTATCCAATTTCATAGTTTTGTGGTTTGTTTCACCTCTTTCAACCTAGAAGCAAAAACTGAGACAAGCTAAATCATGACCAACACATAAGCCTGTCTGTTGAGACCTGAGTGGGAGCTAGAAAATAGTTTCCACAAAAACAGAAATCAACAATCTAAAATCCATTGATGTCTACCATTCTTAAGTGGTTCACTTATTTTGAATGTGAATGTGGGCTTCGCTTATATTGAAGTTTGGTGAATTTTCTAGGAAACAACAAATCACAATCAAGCTAATTAGGATATTAATAATTAATATAAGCCTATAACTAAATTATATTTAACTAGCATTGACTGCAATATAAGATTTCCCCTAGGCATAATGGGTAGCCATTTGCCACCACCAGAATAACTATGAAAGTCATTAGCTCAAACTGACCTATCTGATGTATATAAACAATGCAAGGAATGAATTTTTCTCCAGACATGTGAGGTAATCGTGCTAGTTCCAGTGATGAAACCTGCAGGTAAAATCTATCATGTTTATGTTCCCCATTTTCTTGAAATGTGTTAAATCAGAAATTATAGCACCTCTTCCAGAAATTCTGGCAGTTCTTCATATATTTGCCTCAGTTCATCCAACTGCATGGAATAAAGTAGTTCAACTACAAGAGACTAGCAAGACACTGGGAGAAATGCAATCACTTAATGATAAACTGAAATCTAGTGGAAAGAATAAGAAAGAAAGGGACCAAACAGATCCTAACTCAAGACATCTCACCTCTCCACAGAATCCATCTTTCACTATTGTCTCGTAACCCTTATCTTTACTTCGATTTACATCTATAACTCCAACAACCTACAGAGGGTGCGGCCGGACACACAACAATAATGGTGTATCAACAGGAGATAATATTTGATGAGCAAAGAAATGTCAAATAGCAGAAATTGGCTCACATGACTAGATTGAAAACCCAGGTTAGCTATGAACAAAGATTATCTCTAATTTTTCCATCAAAAGTAACAAATGCAGGATTAGGTTCTTGTTTTAGCAGCTACAATTTCTAAAGTTCTAATTAAAGATTCTTGATAAGCCTAGAAAGGATAGTGAGTATTGACTACGAGAATGTCCCTCCAAAACATATGGGTGGGAGCTTGATTTCACTTTTTCTTCCTTTAATCATGACTTAACATTTTAACTGTTTCCCAATCTCCGTGTTTCAAAATTTTAAGATCTTAGCAATCATATCTTGTACTCATATTATTGTTGGGCAGTTTAAACAGAATAATTCTCCTCTCTAACAGTTTAAGCTTTTACATGAAGTGGTCATGCAGTATGATATCAAAGCTTGCCAAAGAGGTCCTGTGTTCAAACCCTCACTGCTCATTTTACGTGCAAGGCTTGACATAAATAAGTTCGCCAGCACAAGAGAGGGTGTTTTGAGCAATTTAAATTTTTATTGATTCTCCTCTCCAAGAGCTTGAGCTCTTGGATGAGAGGGTCATTCAATAATTATCATCATAAGAACTGGCTGAGGCTGGGAGGTGCATAGTCAGGCAGCATTTCTCAGCTTGTCCTATCCTTAATTCAGGCCTTTCTTTCCTATCAAGAGTAGTAAAAAGTATCTAACTTTAAAATACCTGATATGTTGCTCAAAGATTCTCAGTTGTTATTTTCCAGGTAAAAATGTAAAGTCACAACTAATTACTCATTTTGCAAATTTCAGCACCTCCTAACGGAGACTTTAAATGCTGAAGTTATTAGTAATGTCAATAGCAACCATTCCAAATGAAGCACAGATAAACAGGAAAAAAACTTCAAATAGGTAGAAGTCAACAGACTCAACACACACCAGTTCATATATGTAGGCCACATCCGTAGAAATGTAAAGACCAGCCTGCAAATATATAAATGCAGTAAATGAATAAATTAAAAGAAATTAAAAAAACCGAATAATCCAAGTAAAATTAGCAGAAGAATGAAAAGAACCATCTGTAGCAGGTATACCTTCCCTACAATATCCAAGTTTAAATGCTTTAATTGCTCTTGAAGTGATCCAGAAATTCCTACTTCAAATATCTTGTTGATGTGTAGCAGTGAACATATGCTCTATAAAACAAAGTCCTTGTTGCTTTTCACTTTAAAGAGATGCATAAGCAGTGTAGAGAGATAGAGCGAAAAGAAAAAAGGACCTAGAAAGAAAAAGAATTAAATCTTTAATTCACAAAAAAAATCAGAAAAGAGTTTCCTAGACAGGAATGATCAACATAAATGAAGAGGCAGAATATTCTATCAACTTGTCAATTAAGTAAGTAACAATAATTTTGGGTCTCAGAGTGTGGAAAGTAAAAGCAAACAGGGAGAAAATATCCATGAATAAGGTTACATCATTTGAATGCTTTCCGAACTAAATTCAAGTTTGAAACATCACCTAATTTTACTTGCTAAGTTTAGAAAGAATAATGTGGTACCTTCAGAAAGGCAGTCCAGTCACCGCTCGCACATACAGAACTTGGGGAGTTGATTTTCTTCAACAAATTTCAATATATTAGTTAGAACCAAGAAAAGGATGTAAGTGATAATAGATGACAACATGAAAACAAATTGCACCGCCCAGCTCAACCAAAGAAGAAATGGAGAAAGAGAATCATGTTAATGCTCATTTAAAAAGATGAAAAAAAGAGTGTCAAGTTTACACCGATGAGAGGACGTTATACCTGATCTTTATTATGTATTCAATGATACTATGAGTAGAAAATTGTTAAAATCCATTTATCAGGAGAGTAAGGTTTGCACCTTCAGTATGTGAGGAATATCTTTAACAGACTTCAGTGTTTGACGTAGAGAAACCAACAGTTCTTCAGCACCAAGAAAGAAAGATATCTTGAGTTATTGAGAAGAACACTTTCAGTGAAGCCGATAAGGAGACAAAGTTTGCGTTGCAAAACATTTGGTGCAATCAGGACTGCTTGGAAATCATTAATGAAAATAAGGATCCAGCATTCATGCCATAAAAGGGTACAGCAGTTGTACGTAAAATCCATTTTAATTTGATCATTGACGCTCTGGTGGACCAGAATCATCTGAAATACATATAATGAACTCACTCAAAGCCATGGGTCATCTGAATCATCTCCAAAATTCCATTTAATTTCACTCACTGTAGTCCTTATTTTGTCCTAATCCTCTCATTTTCATTCTTTTTGAACTAGTATTTTGTATCACTTCAGTTGTGCTCAGAACTTCTTTATATCATCAGCACAATAAGCCAAGCCAAATTGACATTTGCAGATAGATATGTCTGGTAGAAGGATACAGTATCAAGACGAATGTTCAACTTTTCAAGGTCCAGTATTGGCCTCAGGAACCAGTTCCTACACAGATGAAAGTGTAATTGAAGAACGCAGAAATGATAAGGTAGTTGCAGCAGTATTACCTCTAGGAATTGATTTCACCTTAATAAACGTCTGCCCATTGGTGTTACACACTGAAAGAATGCAAGAAATTAGTCCCAGTATTTTTCTTCAGTTACTGTAATCTGAGATATAGCCATCTGGCATATGTGGAAAAAAAGAACTCTCAAGACCTTATTCATCATCCCATAAACAGAGAACCTGCAATCACAAATTAGTGAACATTTCTTTTAAACATGTGCTCAAGCAGTTTTCCTGCTTTCACCATTCTTCGCTCCCCATGCATATGGTGACATTTATCTAAACATATCAAATGTATATTTTGGGATTTACCCTTCCTTTGCTCTACCAATTCCCATATGGCTTGGATGCTTGTCAATCTGGAATATTTGCAATGCCTCGTGCGCTGCAGAATCAACTTTGAGGAAATTGTTTCTTGTCTTGTTTGTTAAGGTGACTATACCAGCATAGTGAAAATAGCTTTCTGGAGGAAAATCCATAGATATAGCATAAACAAAGAAATTACGCCAAAAACTTAAAGCAAAAAATAGAAGAATAAGAAGATGACAAAGATACAATGAAATTTCAGACACTGAATTGATAGCAATTGATGCATTTCCACATTCTTTCTGTTCAAGAGTATCTACTATTCTCTCATTCTCTAATATGGCAAGAAGTCCCCCGCTGGCACGAACTTGAATCTCACTTCGAATATCCATCATGGAACTAAGCTACAGCAAAGTAAGAGAAACCCTTGTGAGCTCAAAAGCAGGTAAGTACATGCTAGTTCAATGTTTAATGAGCTCAATCTGCAGTATTTCTAAAGTAATCATGTTTGATGACAAAGAGACACTGATGATAAATTCGGTTTTTATGTAAACGGTCAGAGGAGGAAACCAGGCAAGGCATATTTCAGGAGAGATAATTCCCCAGATACACTGTTTTCATATGACTTCCACAATCAAGAGTACCAATAGTATAAAGTTCACGGAAAATGGTCAACAAAGCCTCCACCATTCACCATAATGAAGCTATTTATTTTTCTTCAAACAGGGATAAATTTGACAGTTATAAGGCACATCTGTCATTGCTAAATGGCATACCCATAAAAACTGTTTACAATCTACTGGATACATGAAATGCCAACTATACCAAGAAAAGAAAGAGAAGAGGATGAAACATAAACGTCGAGCCCGAATTTTCAACTTACAAAGGAAACCCTTTCTTTGATGTTCAACCCTTCATCCATTCCAGTAACTCGCAAATACATTAGTCTGTTTTGCAAAACCAAAAATCAAGACAGGTACTAATAAAAGGGGCCCATTAGAAGTAAAAGTTAGTTTGAAAGATTGAAGGCACAAGCTAGATATCATGTGACAAAATTTGAACAAAAACTCCAACATATTGTTCTCATATCCTGCACTTAGCCATCCAGCAGCGTCCACAAAGATGCCAAAAGCCTAGTTCTGAGAATTTTAACTAATATCTACTGGTAGCATCACCGGCATCAAATGTTCATAAAAGTTTCTACTAAGAATGATATTACACCACATAATGATGTGATTCAGCAATCAACTTGGAAAACTGACTCCAATTTGGAGGACTACTTGCTAGATCAACCAAAATTAATAGCAATCCCTCAAACGAGAGCAAAAATCAGAGTGAACACCAGGCATGCAAGACTTCATCATTTCGCGTCAGATAGACATTGTTTAGCATTCATATACTACTCAAGTTTATCAGTAAAGATATCCTTGTACAGGAGCAACACAAAAATTTCAGGGCATGGATGCTTTACTTCTTTGATGGAAATATGAACTGGGAATACAAAAATTTGTCACCATTGTCATCGGAGGCCATTAACCACATAAGGTGCAGCAGCTAATTGTTGCTAACTACCATGTCACTTCAGTTAATCAATCAAAACTTGAATAAATCCAGGCATAAGGTTCTGCTAACATTTCTTTACCTGTGCCATGCTTGCTCATAGCTGAATAATGAGCTTTTTACAAGCTTTACTGTGGGAGCTTCACCTGCACCATCTGCTTAACTCAAGAAATCAAAATGTAAACAAATTTTCCAGCTTAAAGTTGAATAAAATATCAGTTTATCCGGTGTGTACCATTGTTTTGTAAAATAGCCAAGAAAGACTGTTCACTCTTAGTGCTGGTATAGATGATGCATGGCTGGGCTTGATATTTCACTACATTGACAGTTAGAGGAAAATTTATAAAAATTGCAAGAAGTGAAGAAAACCATAATCAGGCTTCTCGATCATTTTCTTTTCACATACGGCATACCCATTTCAACCAAGTGAAAATCATCATTGTTATCTTCCCAGACTTCCAGGACATGGAGTTGGCATATACTAGAATCGTAATAGGAGATTCCAACTCTGTAAAAAACAAAAAGTTATATTCACATTTCATACATCACCTGTCATTCGCAAGCAAACATTTGCAACACTTCAACCTGTTCAGAGTATCTAGCAAACAAAAGGTTTGCTTACCTTCGGCCATGCATGATGCATGCCATATAAACCTGTTGCATGATGCCAGGTAAAAGAAAGATTAATGCACGGAAATAAATCCAAGGATACATCAATAAATGCACACCAACATTGATCATTAATGTAAGATAAATATTAGTTTAACTAAGTTTTAAATGGAAATGAGATTTCCGGTAGCTGCTTCCACCTATTGGCAAATCAGGGAGTGCTTTTCCATAGATGTTAATAACAACACACTAAAACAAAATCCTGACAATAAGTTAACGTCCTTAAGCGTTAAGCCTGGCGTCCATCACATTTTTCTAGGATTGGCTACTTTAATCTATCGCAAAAACAGAATGTAATAAAGCTGCAAAAACGCTTCGACGCGAGAGAGGATAGCAACAGCTTAGCAATAATTTAGGCATTGGAGAAAACAAAACAAAGACCCTCACGCTACCACAAGTACAATTGCAGATGTTGCTAAACTAACATCACATTTTCAATTTCTCCAAGTTACGATAAATGTTTGCACTAATGCTATGCTGCTCTTATTCAACCTGAGATTGAACTGAAAACTAAAAATAAGAAAAGCTAAACACGTTCAAATCATTCGAACGAGGTAATAGCAAATTGACAGCAAATGGTGTTGATAACAGTGAATCTATCATCGGAAAATTGAGAATGGAAGAAAACCTGAGGTTGAACATCCGTTTCGTCGACTTCTTCCATATCTTTTAGGCGCAAAGTTGGGAGGGAAATTGAAGAGAGGAAATTTTGCAATCGTCAATGTAAAAGGCAAAAGAGGTTCGCGCTGTTTTTTGAAGCGAGATAGCGTTGTATAACAGCCAGAACGCTCAGTCTTCTTAATCAGTATCCTAATTTGGGGGAAATTTTCAACCGAGTTTTCCTCGAGAATTTTAGGGGATTAGTATTATTCAATTCTTAAACTGAAAGTTATTTGTTTAAGAGTTGTATGAAAATAATTTCCGTTAATAAAAAAGTATTGGAAAATAAAATGTTGAGACGTTAAATATTCATACACAAACAGAGCGTGTCACTTAAATACAAAACTCAATTAGACGTCATTTTAAGTTCTAGCAATCGTGAAAAATACATGAATAACACGAAGGAACTCCTCGATCGTTGAGCCTCTTCAATGGTCATCCGTCGGGCTCACACTCCAAGGATTCCTTTTGAGGATCGACATCCTCTTGATCCACCGATGGTCTTACCCCTCAGGTTGCCTAGTACGACTTCTAACGCTCCGTGTCCAACCGTACACATGCTCCCACTACCCTAATATCATTTTTGCAAAGATTAAAGTTGCTTTCGTCTTAGCACATTTTTATTGGACTACGTATTTAGGGCAACAACTCTTGTATCCGCAAATAATTGAATTATGAAGGCTCTTGCCTAACTCGACTTTACCATAATATTTTTCATTTTCTCTCTAATTCACTTAAATTTTCATATAAGATTTACTAACTTGAGAGTCATATAGTCAAAACTAGGTATTGTTAGAAAAAATTTTTTTCATTTCCTTCCCTCTAAATAAAAAAAAAAATTAACCACTTATATTTTTTAGAAAAATTTTATTTTCGTCCTCCCTAAATTTTAAAAAATTTTGTTTACTACTGATATATTTTACAAAATTTTATAATTTTGTCCCCCTTATTTTAGATTTTCACCCCCCTAATTATAGATTTTATACCTTTTATTTTAAAATAAATTACATTTACACCACTCTTGATAAAATATTATTTATACTATGGACATTACAAATTTTTGCCCCCCCTCACTGCAAATCCTGGCTCCGTCCCTGCCCAAGTACAAGATTACCATTCACTAATCTCTTCATAATGGGAACATTGTAATTTAGGGAGAAGGTCTCAAAAGTTAAAATTTCCAAATGACATGTTTGGCAGTCCATATATATGTTCAAAAATCAAAACCATCCAGTCCAAAAATATCAGGTCGGAGGAAGATTAGGTGGGGACAGTCAAATGAAAACCATCCAAAACACAAAAAAGGTTATATATCATCTAAAAACCAACATTATCCATAGACTTTCATGCTACCGAGAATTGAGCTTCTAGATTTGCTAAATGAAGTGCATCAATTGTCAGTCTCTCCCCTCTGCACTACTTCCTCAGCTCAAACGCAAACACCATGTTCGGCCGTCCATTATTAAACACGGTGTAGTGCAACTGAATCGAAATGGGTTATCCTCAGCTTCTCTAACAAGGACGGCGGCTCTACCAACTGCTGTTTCTCTCGCCACCAATTTGCCGACCGCCGGAAAATTGTCGGTCCTACTTCAGACTGGGTGAGTCTCCTCTGCCAACTGCAAATATATATATGTGTGCGCGTAAATGTATAAAAGTTTACTTGTGTATTGGCAGTGGTGTATGTTTAGTTGCATACTGGATTGCAAATTTTGTCGTACCGGAAATGGTTCTCAAGGATCTTCAAAATAAGACAGATGAGGACAGGCAAAATCGAGCTGAAGATGAGTCGTGAAAGCAATCCATTTTGGAGAAAATTGATGCAGGAAAAAAACTTCACCAAATAAATTAGTTTCGATAAAGACCATTAGTTACTGTTCCGTACTTGTTATTCTCTCTCTCTCTCTATATATATATATCATTTTTGTGTAGTGTAATTTGGATGTACGCAAATTCAAATTATGGATTGTGATCTCTCCTTTCATCTTAATAATTACATGTTAAAAAGGGAAATTGGATGTACACTTATGTATTTTCTCTAATTGCACTAAAAATCTCGTGATATACCTAATTAACACTCAAAATCCTGTGATTTGAAAATTCTCAAAGAAAACACTGTGATTGTAATAAATTAGCACTCATTTAGCATTTCAAACCCTACATCCATAATTGTAGGGTTTTTTGTGCTAACTTTAATACAATCACAGTGTTTTCAATGCTAATTTATATAATCACATAGTTTTCTTTGAGAATTTTCAAATCACAGAGTTTTAAGTGTTAATTAGGCATAACACAGGGGATATCCGTGCAAAAAACTCTCATAATTGCATATTAAAAATGAAATTTTATGATTAATTAAGTTCGTTTATCCATTTAATTTTGTCATACGTAATGGTCCACTAACCTTATTAGCTAGAGACTGAATCAACATTTAAGATGTGGGGAGGAAATTAAAATATTAGGAGGAGATTCTTAATAAAAAAGGACAAAGATATAAATAGTTTAAAATACGTATAACAAAATAAGAAAATTTTAAATTTAGAGGAGCGAAGGCCTTTGGCTTCATCGCTATCGTCAACTGCTTACCCGAATTAGACTCCTTTGCGCATGTCAATCACATGTAATAAATTACTCAAATTTAATTAATGAGATTTGTTTTAAGTTCTAGCCCTCGGATAAAATTAGGGTAATAAGGGGGAAATTGTTTTATATTTATCTTATAATTGATATAATTTATTAAATAAAAAATATAATACACTTAAGGATTAGAGTTTGATATAAAATTTTTGTTATAAAACTTAAAAACAATTCAAATAATCAATCCCGGCACCAACTATAAGGATCTCTCCACAGACACACCCACCATATATACATATATACATATATGTAATCAACACTTTGTGTAACAATTAAGAAATGGAACTGAAGGAAGACTTTAGTTTCGGCTTAGTAGCTGACAGCTGACTTATGTTTAAAGGATTAATTGTTTCACCTAACGAAGGAAAAACGACATTGTGGCAGCAATATTCTGGCACTTATCAGCTATATAATGTTGCGTTGGGAGGTCATCCCTGAATGCAACTACCTAAGAAAGACATATCAACTCAACAACAAAACTCATCAGTGTTCTTACACACAGGGAAATGGGTTGTTGTTGGATATTTCGGGTGTTGATCGTCGTAACATGTTTGTGTACCGTTTTTGTCGAATCCGCTGTTCGGCACTACCAATTTAATGTGAGTTGTACTTCAATGATCTCTTTAATAATTTTATCGTTTTTTATTATGAAATTATTATGGTAAATTGTTTGAGTTTTATAGCTAAAATTCTAGTGCTTCAATCAACACAAGGTTTTCACAATATAATTTTGGTATCTGCCAGCTGATATTCAAGTATACCTGCAAACCTTTTATTTTCTTTTATATTACTAACTTTGGTACAACCATGATTTATGTTCTCTAACTCGTCTTTCAATCTTTTTTCTTCTTTTTAATATTATTTACGAACCTTTTGACTATTTACTCTAATCAAGAGTTGAAAAGAGAAATTACTAACATAGAGCTGGCAATTGTTATTATATATACTAATAAATTTCAGTTATTACACTACGTACCAAGCAATTGTTAACAATGCCTGCTACATTACTAACATTTTAGAACTCTCGACTAGTAATAATGAGAATTGTTAACCGTGTGCAGGTGGTGATGAAAAACACCACTCAATTGTGCTCAACCAAATCCATTGTAACGATCAATGGAAAATTCCCAGGTCCTACTATTTACGCCAGGGAAGATGATACAGTTCTCATCAGGGTCATTAATCGTGTTAAGTATAATGTCTCCATCCATTGGTAGGAAAACGTCTTATTTTTTCACTTTGCCCAAAATTCTTCGCTAATTATATTTGTCTATTATTCACTTTGCTAAAATTCTTCGTAAATTGTATTTGTCTATTAATTCTCCGGTGCACGTATAAATTGCCGTTTATTTCTTATGATCAGCCTCTTTTGTAACATTCTTGATTCTACTACAGAATTAATTTCCAATATCTTTATAACTTTTTGATAAGAAATTATAATAACCCAGTCTTACTTTTTGGCAATGATGATTACAGGCATGGAGTGAGGCAACTCCGAACAGGGTGGGCAGATGGGCCAGCATACATCACGCAGTGCCCAATCCGGCCTGGGCACAGTTATGTATACAACTTTACCGTGACAGGCCAAAGAGGCACTCTTTGGTGGCACGCACATATTCTCTGGTTGAGGGCCACCGTTCATGGCGCCCTTGTTATCTTACCTAAGCGAGGCGTCCCGTATCCTTTCCCAAAACCTGACCACGAGCGAGTTGTCGTCTTAGGTGATGATTTAATTTGATTTTGTAATATTGCAACAATTATATATCTATATACGCAAAGACTTTGTGTTTTTATAAGGATTGTGATTAATTCTTTTGATGAATTAATTTCAGCTGAATGGTGGAAATCCGACACGGAGGCTGTCATCAATGAGGCTCTAAAATCTGGCCTGGCACCAAATGTCTCTGATGCTCACACTATCAATGGCCGTCCCGGGACTCTCTCAAACTGTCCGTCTACAGGTACAACTTATTCGACCAAACTCAACCAGTTAAGATTAATCTTGCAAACTATTAATTGTATAATCAATATTTATAATGTATGTCATCTTTAGGCCCATTCTCCCTAAACGTCTCCCCCGGGAAAACCTACATGCTTCGCCTGATCAACGCCGCACTCAACGAAGAACTCTTCTTCAAGATCGCCGGCCACAAGCTCACCGTCGTAGAAGTGGACGCCACATACGTCAAACCCTTCAAAACCGACACCATCCTCATCGCCCCGGGCCAAACCACAAACGTCCTCATCTCCGCCGACCAAGGCCCCGGCAAATACATGGTAGCAGCATCCCCATTCATGGACACCCCCATTGTAGCCGTCGACAACACCACCGCAACCGCCACGCTCCACTACTCCGGCACACTCGCCACCTCCCCCACATCCCTCACCACCACCCCACCCCGAAACGCCACCCCCGTCGCCAACACCTTTACCAACTCATTAAGGAGCTTGAATTCCAAGAAATACCCTGCAAGAGTCCCGCAGAAAGTCGACCACTCTCTCCTCTTCGCGGTCGGGCTCGGGCTCAACCCCTGCCCGTCCTGTAAAGCCGGGAATGGGAGCCGAGTCGTGGCGAGTGTCAACAACGTGACGTTTGTGATGCCGACGATTGCCCTTTTGCAAGCGCATGTCTTCAATGTGAAGGGGGTTTTCACGGCTGATTTTCCGGGCAGGCCGCCAGTGGCGTTCAACTACACAGGCAGCCCACCGGCGAACTTGGCGACTACGAGTGGAACTAAGGTTTATAGGTTGAAGTATAACGATACAGTTGAGGTGGTTTTGCAGGATACGGGTATTATTGCACCCGAAAACCATCCTGTTCATTTGCATGGATTCAATTTCTTCGTGGTGGGAAAGGGGTTGGGTAATTTCAATCCGAAAAGGGATCCAAAGAGTTTTAATCTTGTTGATCCAGTGGAGAGGAATACTGTCGGAGTGCCGTCTGGTGGATGGGTTGCGATCAGATTTTTGGCGGATAATCCAGGTAGAAATTAGTTTGATTTACATATATATATTTGGTGGACATTTAATTATTTATACCTTCCATTTGCTTTGTTTATTTAATTTTAATGGGATTTTGAATTTGCAGGAGTTTGGTTTATGCATTGTCATTTGGAGGTGCACACAACTTGGGGGCTGAAAATGGCGTTCTTGGTGGACAATGGAAAGGGCCCGAATGAATCTGTCCTTCCACCTCCTAAAGATCTGCCAAAATGTTGACACTTTTGAAACATTATTTCTATTCTTTTTTTTTCCCTTTTTATTGGAGTTATTTTCATGGCAAGAGTGGAGAGAGAATAAGGGTAAAGAGGTGGAACATGACTGTAATGATTAACGGAAATATGTTAAAACCTTGTTAAGAGTTGTCAGTGGCAGCTCTATATGTTTCTTGACTCTTGAGCAAATGAATATATTTGCTCAGGTTGAAATCAATAATTATGTATTGCTTCTGATTAATATATATATGAATTCTTCAAGATTGTTTTCACTAAGAGAAAGAGTTATATTTGTTCAATTAACTTGTTGGAGCTGTACTTGAAAATGAGGAAAGATGCAATTACTATTCAGAGTTTCAGATCAAATAGATGTAATTGTTCGATGATTTTTGGATGAAAATAATTCGTAAATTTAAAATCATTCTTTTAGTTTATTAATTGACATGGGTATATATTTGAGGGATGTATATTTGATTACCCTGTATTTAAGCCAAATTATAAAGTAATCCATTTAGATCGAAAAATTAATTATATTTTACTAGTCTCTATAAATGTTGTTTGGTCTGATCCCCTCATGGAATTCGTAAAAGAACAATTATACTCTCCACAGTTTGTATAAGTGTTACATTGAATATATGACTACAATTATAAAATCATCCCTAAAGTTTACAAATATAAACAAAATGATCCCTATAAATTATGAATTTAAAACACAATCCCTGAAATTAGAAACCAAATTAAAAAACATTGAGAGTATTTTTGGACTGACATATGGAACCCTAACAGATATCAGAGACCACAAACGGCTCAAAAATTGGGGACTAAAATTTAATTTTTCGATCTAAATGGACTGTCTTGTAATTAGACCTAAATACAAAGTAATCAAATATAATTATATGTCCGTTTCAAAATTTACAATTAAATCCCATAAAATTTAAGATTAAAATTTCTCTGGTTTAATTTACTTTTGTATTTTTGGCCGATTAGTGATCAGATCTAAATTTCACATTTGAAATATCAAAGGTGTCTGTAAATAGGTCGGAAATTTCCAGATAACTTGGACATATCCTAAACTCAATTGTCACGAAGCTATCACACTGGCGTCATTGTTGACCACACAGTCCGCAATCCCAATATAATAGTCCTATTTTGACGTAAGAAACAAGGCCAGTCAAAACACAACTCCTAAAGGCCACTTTTCTTGCTCCCTAAGTCCACAAAAATCTATATATGCTCATCAGCTCTTCATAGCTTCCTTCAATATTCCAACAAATTACAATTTCCAAAGACATTAATTCAGCGACTTGTTTGAAGTTAGAGATATAAACCATGATGTCCACAAATGCCGGTCTCGCAGAAGCTTACGTGATTCGAAAGCTCCATAAAGAGAAGATGAAGCAAATGGATACAAAGCAGATGCAGGAATCATCTCAACAAAAAGCTGATGAAAGAAGCAGTACTGGTAATTGCTTTTCCCTGAAGATGTTCAAGAAAATTCATCCAACAACCAAGCTTTCATCAGATTCCTGAACTTGCATTAATGCTACCTCCGAATTTGAAGTTGATTTTTTATTAGAAAGTTTTATTCATTTATTTATTCCTGAATTTTCGGTTATGGAAGGATTCTCACGTGGAATAACCTTAGTTGATCCAATTGATGTCTTAAGTTTAATTTCCACATGAGCTAGCTTAGCTATATGTCTAAACTCTAAATTATTCTTTTATTTAAGTTTATTTCTTATATTTTAGTTGCTCTTGTGACTTGAGTTCAATTCTTTCTAGGTTCTAATTAATATCATGTATCTTCCAAAATTACTGGTAAAAAGATTTATGTGAAAGGAGACGCATACGTTAATGAGGTTGTTTAGTTTGGGCAACGAAAGAAAGTCGTAATGTTTGATGGATGTTTCACGATAGTTTATTTATGATTTTATTTTTTAATTTAGATTTTGAAATATTACAAGTTTTAATTCAAAATTTATTAAAAAAATTTAAATTTTCTTGTTCTCCAAGAAAAAGTCAAAAATAAATAAATAAATAATAATAATAATTAATATTTCTAATTCCTTCATGAGTTTCCAACAAGATAATCAATAACTCAATACAACTACCTTGAAGCTCCTATTATATACTTGCTCACATGATTCAGGTATAATATTTTAAAATTTTTGGGAGTTACAAGCGGTCAAGAATGAAGAAACTATCTTTTAGGGAACATTTACTTCAGTTGGCAAACCCCTCTTAGTTTGTTAAACACCCATAAAAGTTTGTTAAATACCCATAAAAAATTCAATGGGTAAATAACCCAGGTCAATGGGTGAGACAAAATGACAGAATTGTCCCTGAAATCAGCCAGTATAACCGTTGGGCACATTTTATGATGCATGGTATTTTGGTCTCATCATCATTAGCAGTATGAGGTTGCCTTTTGAAGTAAAATCAACTCAAATCATGGCTATATAAACCACAATATAAACTGCAGAAGTAAATAGGGTCCCTTGGGTAAATAGCCAGAAAAATTTGAAAAAAACACTGTTTATATAGATAGTGAAAAATTGAAGTAAACGTTCCCTTAGGCTTTTAGCTTTTAAAGCCTTCAACTGGATTGTCCGGGCTGGGCTGGATCCTAAGGCCACTGCTCCAATTGACCGGATGGAACTGGGTTGAACTGGTCCAAGACCGATAAAAAGAAATGGACTCAACTGACAAACAAACCGTTTTGCCCTGATTTCGAAAAAAAATAATAAAAAAAGTAGAATCAACCTTTTTTTTTTTTTTGAGTTTGAAGAGCTTGAACGGGTATCAAATCGAAGAGAATTAACCAATTTTCTGCCAAATGAGAAGAGATGTTTGAATTTTTACACACGAACATTCAAGCGGAGATTCGAACCTAGAACCTTGCCCTTATGAATGAATTTATTTACCGATTTGATCAATCCCGGTTGGCGAGCAACCATGTCTTTGAAAGAGAGAAGACAAAGCAATGTGGAGAAAGAATTCGAGATGCAATTAGTTGGAGGATTTGAAAGCCATTGCATTAATCATAGTTAAGAAGTTTAGTTGAATTTGGTAAAATTTTACTTAATATCATCATGATTAAATTTCTTTTTTAAACGTTATTTAAAAATTAGTAAATATTTAAAAGAAATTTAAAAATTAGTAAATTAGTTAAGATCCAGTTTCGAAACATAATAATGAAAAAATGATAAGGGCAGGAAGTCTAACATTTATTATCGGCGCATTGATTATCCAGGAAGACAAGATGAATGGGAAGTTGGGAACCTTATTAAACATTCTCAACCATCCCTTTGAAAAAACTTGGTTTGCGTCTCTCTATACACTCCCAATCTGTTGGGTCCACTAATTAATACTCAGAAGTCAATTTCGTAATAGTATTTTGGACAAATTAAATTCAAGTACCCTGTGTCCTAATTACAAATCAATCTCTATTCTTTTGATAATTATATATTAATCCCTAAAAATACTATTTCAATCACATATTAACCCCTACATAAGGATTGATTTGTAGTTGAAATAGTATTTTTAGGAATTAATATATAATTATCAAAAGAATATAAACTGATTTGTAATTAGGACAAATATCAGGTTACTTGAATGTAATTTTCCCTAGTATTTTTATGACTTGTAAAATCTGTACTATAGTGGTGGCAGTGTGGTGCTAAGTAAGGAAAGCTTGTGTGCTCCAAGAACTCATATGGGACTACGCTAGGATTTTTATAGAGGGTTGGGATTAATTTTTTTCCATTAAATTTGAGGGGTTTAAATTGCATAGAAAATTTTATAAATAAAATATCAATAAAACTAAATAAAAAAAACCCTTAAGGCCTTAATTTTTATTGTGCTAAATTTGAGGGGTTTAAATTGCATAGATTTAAAATTTTATAAAAAAATATCAATAAAAAAACCTCAAGGCCTTAATTTTTGTTGTACTAAATTTGAGAGGGTTAAATTGCATAGATTTAAAATTTTATAAATAAAATATCAAAAATAATTTTAAAAAAAACCTTTAAGGCCTTAATTTTTATTGTGCTGAAAAGTTGAGCCCCTTATTCAGGCTGTTTTTTTTTTCGTTGCAAAAATTTTAAATTATTTTGATGCGATAATGCTCCACATAAAATATTTTGGGATTTTTTTTAGTTCGGACAGACGTAAAGCTAACTCTTCGTTAAACTGTACCACTTGGTGATATATATTATAATACATTTTCAGTATATTTAAAAATTAAAGTTGAATTTTCAAGTAATATTATTATAGCTTACTACGTATAACATCACACATTAAGCATAGATTTTATGCTAGTTACATGTATCCAATGGCGTGCAGGGATAAAGCCAGAAATTGAGGTGAGCGGGGTGAAAATTCATAAGGGGGACAAAAATGAATTTTTTCTAAAATATATAGATAGTAAACAACATTTTTCGAAATTTGGAGAGTGGGGAGCAAAAACCTAAAATGAGAGGGCAAAAATAAAATTTTTCTAAAATATATAAGTGGTAAATAATTTTTTTTTTAAATTTAGGGGGGAGGTACCCCCATGTGCTCCGTCTCTGATGGTGGGACTGATTAAATCCAGCTACGAATCTGAACAATACCTTCTTTTCATAATTATATCTCCTTTAATTCTTTAGTTACATCTACTTCCTGAATGTAAATGATTTTGTTACAAATACATTAGCTTTAAACCCGTGCGTTGAAATATGTAATTATTTTATTTTTGAATTTGTAACTTTCATATATTGAGGTATATATATAACGAACGCACACCCAAACGAGATTTGAATCCAAGATCTTATTTTTAAGAACGAACTCATTAACCACTTGGATCAATCATATCGGGGAGGTTTGACTATATATAGTTTAGTTTAAGGCGTGCCAATATGATTTGAAAAAACCACACAAAACTTAAAAATAAAAATTAAAGAGACGTGATAGCCGAGACAAGCCAGACGCCTCTGAAGATCTATACATGGCCGAAAAGGCGAAAACGGGTCCTCACTCCTCCTCAGCCTAGAAAAGATCTTGATCTTTCCCTTAAATAAGGCCTCGAAGCCAAGACAGAGATTTTATAAAATCTTATTCCTTAGTTAAAGCTGATTATGAGATTTGGCTATATCTTAATCAAATCTCGGATTTAACACAAGTTTACGATCAATTAAAGCATATCAAAATTTTCCCTTAATTCGGGACAAACACAAGTTTCCGATCAATTAAAGCATACCAAAATTTCCCCTTAATTCGATCATGACGTATCCCGCAACGAGTTGCATGATTATCGAATAATAATAAAATCATCCAATTCATGTAAGATCAACTCTTTACTACTATATATACAATTTATTACACTTAGACACTTAGTAGCTTGGGATTTTTATTTTTGTTGGATTCCACATAGGCCATTGCCTCAAAATAATTGTCATCATTTTGCTCCTAATGGCGGGCAAAGGTTTTCGAGCAATCTGCCCTTTAAAATAAAGACCAGATCTCTTCGTTATTCATGATCATTAACTAGTGACCATTAAAACTGAAAATTTCTACAGTATAGACGTAGTACCTAATCACACCTATTTTACTACAAAAATTGTAAAATCAAGTATGAGATTTTCAGCTGTATTATTTACATAAACATTATCTAAGAAAATTAACATACTGATCATAATTCACATGTATGCCTTCGCAACACAATCAATATAAAACACTAGTTTTCTAAGCTTGCATATATTATTATTTTCTGCTAGCTAGATAAGGTGGAACCTGATTGATGAAATCTTATATGTGATTTCTTCACTATATATTTAATTGGGTTAATTATACGGACCCCTGTTCTTTGGCCTTTTGGACGGATTGCCCCTATCCTTTGATTTTGCGCGATTTGCCCCCTAATCTTTGAAAAATCGCTCACTTGACCCATTTGACCAAATTTGACTATCGATTTCTCCTCCGACATGACGATCCAAGTTCCAAGACCACCGTCATCGTGCCCCTCTCCCCAAGGAGAACAAAATCCAAACCTCATCCGATCCTATTAGCCGTCAAACACTTCGTTTCTCGTGCGTCACCTTTGACCGATTATTTCTTTCTTCATTAGTTGTCGGATTTTGATTTCGAGACAATTATTGTGTTTCTTGCATCGAGAGCTTCAATTTGATATATCATATCAACACATTTGATATTAGCATCGTTCAAATATGCTTTGTTAAATTTTTTTCAAAGGAGTCAAGTGAGCGATTTTTCAAATGTTAGGGGGCAAATCACCCAAAATCAAAGGATAGGGGACAATCCGCTCAAAGGCCCAAAGAATAGGGGGATCCGTATGATTAACCCTATTTAATTAGTTTTTCTTTCTATAAACCGAGTGTCTGAAAAGAGTCGCACACAGGTAACGAGGTAGAGAAGAGATAGAGAGAGACTAATAATATGATAAGGACCGGGGTTGGCGATGGCTTAGAGAATTTCTTATTTTATTTTTGTATTTTATCTTCTGTTTCATTCATATATATATATATGAACTACGTATATAAATAGACTATTCAGATTATGAGAGATAAATATTTATGATATAAAAAAATTTAAAAGATATTTTTCCTAATTTGTATTGCACTGATGCATATATAAGAGTGAAACAAGAGATGAAATACAAATAAATAAGAGATCCCAAGCTGCCGGGACGGGGGTATCAAGTTGATAATCAAAAGTCTTCCGTGATAAAGCTACACTAATATTCATTTGAACAAGTCAGCCCTAGCATTAGATGGTACATGTATCATTTCTTCAAAAGACACAGGTGGTTGCATTAACTATAACATTAGCAGCACCAAAAAGAAAATATTAATAATTATAACATTAGGAACGCGGTTTATGGATGAGAAGATGCGCCATTTAAGATCACTAGCTCCACTGGCCCGCTTCAATAATTCTTCATGATCATTATCCCTATATAATCCCCGTTTACAACACTTTAACTCTCATCACAAACACTTACTCATTAATATTTTCTAATTCCAAACATGACGTCCAAGTTTCTGCTCATTGTTCTCCTCGGTGCTTTTGTTTGCACCACCACTGCACGCAAGCTAGCCGGCACTGATCCGGATTCTTTCAATGATGAGAAGACACTCTTTCCAGGAGGTGGTGGAGGATTTGGCGGTGGAGGAGGTGCCGGTGGTGGTGGAGGGCTAGGTGGCGGTGCTGGTGCTGGTGGTGGCTTCGGTGGAGGTGCAGGAGGTGGTGGTGGTGGAGGGTTTGGAGGAGGCGGTGGTGGAGGACTTGGTGGCGGTTCTGGATTCGGAGGAGGAGCTGGTGGGGGTTTTGGTGGCGGGTCTGGACTTGGTGGAGGTGCTGGTGGAGGAGGGGGTTTCGGAGGTGGCGGTGGAGGTGGTTTAGGTGGTGGTGCTGGAGGTGGGTTCGGCGGAGGAGCTGGTGGTGGACTTGGAGGTGGATTTCCTTGAACGGAGTATAAGTAATGTACTCAATAAAATTAGTGTGGACGATCAATAAACATTATGGCTCGCATGGTCATGACCTAGCAGTACTGGAACCTTTCTACTGTTCTACTATTGGTGTCTAATTTTAATTTTGTATTTCAAAACAATATTTAGATTTCAATTATTCCCTTATTATGTCAAGTGTCAAGTCAAGTCCTGCAGTATGTGTGAAATTGTGAAATTAATGAATGTCAGAATGTGGCTGATGCCTCTATGCCTGGTCTAGTACGCGAACCCGTACTATGGTCATACTTAATATTAATTGTTTACTATTTTAAGAAAAATTCTACTCCAAATTCTATTGATTAAACTCAACAAATTAAAAATAGAATTATATTACACTTACTATTTAATTGTTTACTTTTACTATAATATTAAAATGATGAAATTATCCTTCATTTAATATGTTACTCAATAATACCTTAGTTGCTTAAAATTTTGATAAATTTCACAAGAGAGTTTTATGTTTTATATTCACATAAAAGTTTTTCATTCAACTACTAGTTGTTATGCAACACAATATTTCCTCAAATTCAGACAACTCTACACATTAAAATTGAAATGCTTTATATTTCATAAAAATGTTTTTCATTAAACCATTTGTTATTGCACAACAAGAGAATTCTTTAAAATTCAAATATATTTATACAAAAGTAAATGTAAATGCATCATATTAATATATTAAACAGTTTTTCATTAATCAAACATGAATTGAAAGAGGCCATGTACTTGGACTCTCATCCGCAGACCAAAAAGTTCTATAAACAAAACCCTAGTCCAGATAGATGTGTGAGTTTAAGTTTTAACAAGATTTGTTGGGAAATACATTGTTAGCCATGGAGAAAAGGCATGGATTGGAAGAAAAAATATAAACAGCAGTCCGCAATTAATTATGATAGACGGCTTAATCTCACCCATATGAGAGATTATATTCAATTTACAACTTAATCAATGAACAGACCAAGCTGACCCGAAATGTATGTCCAATGGATGCTACCAAACATGAAATAAGTTGGGTTTGGAATCACTAATTAATTGGGCCTCATATACCCTACCAAATTACGTGGGCTTAAAATCACCAACTGGGGGCAGTTGGTTGAACTTCGAGCTAGGCAGGGTCACGTTAAAACTTTTGGTATAATACCCTTCTCTAGATCTAATTCAAACCCACTCGAATCCACCCGAATTAACACCCCAATCCTGAATCTCTGCACTCTCTGTGCACAAGAAGTTAAAATTTTGATAGTTTGGAACTAAGAAATTTTATTATTGGAATTGGCGAAGTGCAGTTATGTCTTAAAACAAGCATCGAAATTTGCGAAGTTCAATAAAAAAAATTGGAACTGAAGCTTCAAATCAGCTCTGAGTTTTTTGAAACAACCCATGAAACATGCACCGTGCAAATTAATTAACGACTACGTATATAGTTCCAGAGGAGTTAATCCACCCTTTATGTTTTACAGTTGGGAAGATGGCCTATTTCCAACATGCATCGATTTTAGAAGCAATATATGGAAAATATAGTCTCATAATTTACAACCTAATAAAACTCTTGGACTCATTGTTTTGCCATCTATATAAACTGCCCCTAACCTTTCACTTGGCAGAAGAAGCAACTATTGTCTCTTGCAACAAACTACGAATATGCCTGCTAAGCTTCTCCTTCTCCTCCTGTTCTTTTTTGCCCTTTGTAATATTAATGCTAGAGAAATATCGACAAACAATAGCAATGCAGGAAAGTTTCCTGCTGATTTGGCTGATGATGAAGGCCATCCAGGGATTGGTGCGAGTATTGGTGCCGGTTTTGGGGGAGGAATCGATGTTGGCCTTGGCCGTGGTGGAATGGATGTAGGCGGTGGAGGTGGTGCCGGAATTGATTTGGGGTTGGGTATTGGTGGTAGAGGGGGTGGTGGATTACAAGCCCGAGCGGGACTTGGTGGAGGTCTTGGAGGTGGAGCTCGTGCAGGCGTCGGCATAGGTGGCAGCGACGGCGACGAGCCTAGTGGTGGATTTGGGGGAGGGGCTCCTTGAGAATAATTGGGGTTACTGTTTGGGTTTAATTTGCATGCATGGTAATGAATTAGATTAGTAGTATGTTTTATGCTACTAGGAATAAAGTTAGCTCTTATGGGTTGACAACTTTTGTCATGTGTCTGCTAGCTCTCTGATTTTGTGGATGGATCATGAGTGCCACGGCCTTATTCTATATGTTTTGGTTTAATTTTCTTCTTCTTTTTCTTAATCATAATAATAATAATAACAATAATAATAATACCTCAACCTTGGAAAAAAAAAAACACAAATTAAACATGCAAAACGAGCAATATTCCTCTCATCAATCATGAGTTTCTATCCAACAATATTATTACCCTCCGGCGGCACATCAATCAAATAAAGCATGTTCTCAAATTCTGATTAAGTATATTATAAATGTTATTCAATTGATATTTAAAATATATATATATATATATATATATATATAT
>JBBMKE010000011.1:9272745-9282755 GCA_037834125.1 Lippia alba | reverse complement strand
AGCTAGTAGCTCCAATTCTTTTATTCCGTGTTCTTTTTCCTGCTCTGTTCGCTCACGCAACATTCTGATTGCTTGGTGTTGTAAGTGACTTGTAGGCAAATATTTTGAAGATGGTTACTGCAATGGGAGGAGTATTGCAAACAAAAGCGTCATCAGATGTCAGTTTTGTCATAGTGAAGAATGTTTTAGCTAGAAATACAAGGTTTTCATTTTTATTATTTCTCATGCTGAGAGCTTTGTTCCAAATTCCTTTGTTCCTATCTATCCTCGAACCTTATTTATCTTGCACATGAGAAATGTTGTGCTCAATTGGAGTTCTCACTCGTTCCATGAAACTAAACTAAAGAGTGACTCAAAAATCAAAAGAACATGCCTGATATCTCATATCTTCCAATTATGGACCAAACAATGAGCAACAGCTACCTGTGTATTACTTGATTATGATTTCATTTAACCAATGCTAACTTAAAAGTATTGTCATGTTTGCTTTTATTGTTTGCTCTTGTAAATAATGTGGTAATTCACTACACGCAATTTGGTGACATATCATCTATGCAATCCATTGTGTTTGTGTGTGTTCTTGTGTTTAAGAGAAAAGGGTAAAGTGATAAGCGGGGCCCAGTCGGGAAGATATTTGTGTGTTGTGATATTTTGTGTGATTTTGGCTTGAATTAAAATATGACCGGGTTAGAACTAAGTTCCCGAATTAAATAAAAATGATAGAAGGTGGGTTCGGGAATTTATGAAGGATATAGGTTAGAGGCTCGGGGAAGGAATAATTTGTACGTGTGATTAAAACAAAATGAACAAACATTAATCACGTACACACATAATTACAAGTAAAACACGTAAACAATTAATTAAGCACATAAATACATAATTAAACAATTAAATCACATAACTCTCGGCCTGACTTCACTCGTGACGCGATATCTGGTTAGTCTTGAAAACACGGGGCGTCACAAATACAGGGTAGTCAGATGTAATTTTTCCCATAAATAGTTTCAACTGTGGTGATCTATATACATCTAATCAAACATAAAGAGTATCATTTTTTTTAATTAATATATAAGCATGCATGTTATATAGACATTGGTAAGTAGCAATTTTCATAAAATGAAATAAAATTAGATAGACTACTTAAATTTCCATTCATCCTTATTTGTAGAAGAAGAAGAATCAAATATTACACTAACTTCCCTGTCTTTGAGCTCTTTATTAATACATATTATGGATAATTACAATTTTGGTGATCCAACTATACAACTTATTGTAAATTGGTCACTCACTTACCAATTTGACATTTTTGGTCACTGAACTACCACTTTCCTTACAATTTTGGTCCTGCCGTCAGCCTGACCGTTAAACAAAATGGAATATTCCCATCAAACAGTCATGCGCGGGTCACGTGACTGAGTGTAATAGCCTTTTCTCAGAAATGACCTAAAGTTAGAAAAAAATTGAAGTTTTTCCTCCCCAATTTCTCAAGAACCCTAATTCTCAATTTCCCCCAAATCTTCATTGTGCCAAAATCTGTAGCATTCTTCAGAATCGGAGCTGTAATAGAAGATTGTTGGTGATTGTAAGGTGTGGGAGTTCAATTTACGAAATTGAAGAAGGTGCGGGAGTGCAAGCTAGTACAGCAGTTTGCGGGAGTTCATTTTTCACAATTTTTTGTACGAGATATGGCTCTCAGGCCTCCATGGGTGCAGAAACGACCTGAATATTGTAAGTATTTTCATTTCTGGGTTTCAATATTTTTGGTGTCACAATGGTAGCAGTTTAGGTTTGCAAAATTTCTGACTTTATTCTTTCCCATTACAGCTGGGAGTACAATGTATAGCATCTAGATATTTCATGGTGGTTTGATGGTGAAAGAGCCTGCGTGGAGGTATGTTGGGGGAACTGTTGATTTTTTTGATAAAATTGATGGTGACTTATTTGGAATGCTTGAATTGCATGATATATTAGAGAAGCTTGGGTATGCAAAAGATTCTTGTAAGGTTTGGCACAAATTTGGTAGTGAGTTACAGAATGGCATTAAGTTAATTGAGAGAGATGCAGATGTGGTTAACTTGCAAAATTATATTGTTCAGTTTGATAGGGTGTTAGAGGTGTATGTTGAGTATGTTGGTATTTTTGCACCAGTGTTACCTGAGCAAGAAGTTGTTGTTGATGCTAGTTTGAATTATGTTCATCCCCCTCCAAACATAACACTTAAGTCTGATACACAGAACACCTCAAACATCTTTGATTCTAAGCCTCTGATTGACTTCTCATTTCTTGATGATCCACCCACTGAAAAACATGTTGCACACAATTCTGAGTCTAGTGATGATAGTGACTGTGAGTCATTTGAAGATAGTGACTATGATATGTATGAAGATGTTGCAAATTATGGTGACATAGTTGATAGTGATGTTGAATTGTATGGATGTGATGAACAAGCTAAAAAAAGGAAAAAATTGATTTTTTAACACAAGAGGAGGTAGAAAGATTTGAGGTAGAGATATATGGGGATGTAGAGGACAGTGAGGAGTTTGAGAGTGTGTATGGGTCAGATGAAGAACCTGGGCAGTCATTCCCTAGATTTAATCCAAAATATATGGTAAAAATCCCACACTGAAGTTAGAGCTGACTTTTTCTAGCAAAAAAGAGGCCAAATTTGCAATTGAGTCACACTGTTTTAGGAGGGGGATCAGTTTTAGGTTTGTGAAAAATGATAGCAAGAGACTACAAGTTAAGTGTAAGAAAAAGGGGTGTTCTTGGGGACTATGGCAAAATGATAAGTCATGGAAGATAAAGAGTTATAACCCTGTGCATAATAGGTGTCCATGGGCCTATAACAACAAAAGCTTAAAGCGTGGGTGGTTGGCAAAAATATTTGTAAAAAAATTGAGGAAAATTCTAAAATGACAGTTGATGAATTTAAGGATGAGATGAAAACCACCTTGAAGGTTGATATATCAAGACCACAGGCCTACAGGGCATATAAGAAGGCGAAATTGATTATTGAGGGAACTTTGAAGATGCAATTTGGTAGGATTAGTGACTACTGTGCTGAGTTACTAAGAAGTAACCCTGAGTCAACTGTGGTGCTTAAATTGGTTGAAACTGATAAGGGGAAATCTCAGTTCCAGAGCTTGTACATTTGTTTTAAGGCATGAAAAGAAAGGTTTAAAGCTTGCAGGAAGATAGTTGGGGTTGATGGGTGTTTCCTTAAGGGTCCACAGGGTAGCATGTTACTCACTGTTGTTGGGGTTGATCCCAACAACAACATGTTTCCTATTTCATATGCTGTGGTAGAGGGTGAAACTAAGGAATCTTGTGTCTGGTTTTTAAATTTGCTTCAAAATGATTTGAAAATTGAAAACCAATATGGGTGGACATTTATGAGTGATAAGCAGAAAGGTTTAATAACTGCTTTTGAACATGTGTTACCTGATGCTGACAACCGTTTCTGTGTGAGACACCTCCACAGCAACATGAAAAATGATGGTTTTCATGGGCTGAGTATCAAAAATGCTCTTTGGACTGCAGCAAGGGCAACTAGAATTGAGGAGTTTAGGACTAAAATGGAAAGGTTGAAAGAGCTTAATGAAGCTGCATATAACTGGCTCATCAAAAAAGCAGCAAGCCAATGGTCCAGAGCATATTTCACTACCATTCCAAGGTGTGACATACTCCTCAACAACATGTGTGAGAGCTTCAATGCCCTTGTTCTGTCAGCTAGAGATAAACCAATCATCACTATGTTGGAAGCAATCAGAAACACATTAATGAAAAGGTTTCAAGTGAACAGAGACAATGGTGCAAAATGGGATGGAATTGTGTGTCCCAAAATTCTGAAAATCCTTGACAAGAATTCAAAGGAAGCTGAAGAGTGTATACCCACCAAGGCAAGTGATTCAAAGTATCAAATTCAAGGACCATTTGATCAGCATGTTGTGGATTTGGATCAAAGGTCATGCAGTTGCAGAAGGTGGGATTTAACAGGTATTCCTTGTAGATATGGGATCTCTGCTATTTGGTGTAGGAATGAAGAACCAGTAGACTGTGTCCATGATTTCTACAGCACAAAAGCCTACAAGAGGGTTTACCTGCCAGTCATCAACCCAATTCCAGGCCCTGAAGTTTGGCCTATAACTGATCTCCCACCACCTCTCCTACCTGTATATGAGAATAGGCCAGGAAGGCCAAAAAAGGCAAGGAAAAGACAAGCAGATGAGCCTCCAGCAGCTAATCCCAACAAAATGAGAAGATTCAACTCTAAAATGACATGTAGAAGTTGTGGGGTGCAGGGTCATAACTCACGGACATGCAAGGAAAAAAGTCAGGGTAAATCTGTGGAAATGAACAATGAGCAGCAGATCCTAAGTGGTGATTCTAATGCACCTGAAGTTTCAAGGACTACATCTACAACTAAATCAAGCACTTCAAGGAGGGGAAAATTGCCAGTAAGTATTATGTTTTATTTCTATTTTAAATAAGTTGTGCTTTAATCTGTTGTTACTTACTTTGATGTGATTAATCTGTTGTGTAGGTGAAGAGATCCAGAAAGTCAACAGGGATTAAGATAGGAGGCTCCTCAAACAAAATAAAATCAGTCAATGTAAGTTGGGGATACATTCTTGCACAATTTGTTATTTCTCCTTAGTTATCTTTTAGTAAAGGTTATCTGACAATGTGGTTTATTTTGTTTTTCTTAAGCTCACTCAAAACTCCACATCAAGCACACTTGTGATAGTACGAGGAGAAGTAAACTTCATCACAGTGCCCAACCTCCAAAGAGCAAGTCAGAAAGGAAAAGGAAAGGCAACAAAGTAGGATTGGCTGGAATGAAGACCTGCTATTTTATGTTTCAGGACTTTTGTTTTATGTTAGACTAAGTTTTTCATGATTTGAAGACATGCACTTTTCTTTCATTTGAAGTCTGAGTCTGTTGTTAAACACAATTTGAAGACCTATTGTGGTATTGTTCTTGATGGGACAATTTGTTGTTAATTTGGTATTGTTCTTGATCAATTTTCATTTTGAAGATGGTATTGTTCTTGATCAATTTGAAGACCTGTTGTGGTATTGTTCTTGATCAATTTTCATTTTGAAGATGGTATAAAGTTGTAAAAAAACAGAATTTTTGCATTACACAACAACAACAAACATCTTGATGCTCATACCATTACATCCGACCACAAGTTACATCCTATTAATTCGCAAGAAACAACAACACGAAAAATCATGAAAATACATCCAATGATGAAACCATTACATAAACAGCATCATCTACTTGTTTTCTTCGACCCCTTCATCTCGTTACGATAATTTTCAACTAAATTCTCCAAATCAGCTTCCCGTTTCAGCATTTCAGACACCTCATGTTCCAAATTTCTTTTATCCCGATGCAGCCATAAGATAAGTTCTTTGGCCTGATTACAAAACATTGGATCCAACCACCTAAAAAAACTGCAATAACCTTCTTCAAGCTGCAAATGAATAAAAAAGCAAATAACATCAGTTTATAGTACAAATTTAGATGGATAATCAAGAATTGAGAGAAAACATCGAATACCCCATAATTTGGGCATGCCCAAAATCTTCTACCGGGATTCAAATCGGTCCATGAGGTTCTCAAAGGTAATTCGTAGCCACATTTGCAAAAAACTCTTTCACCGGTGAAAATTGGCCTTTGTGCGCTCCAACTATTAGATGCACTCGACATGGAGGCCTTGGACACCTTCTCAGCTTCAACGCAGACAAAAAAGGGGGGAAAACGCAAAAACCCACGCCTAAATTGGCCTTAAATTAGGGTTCCGTTTTTGTTTAACGGTCAGGCTAACGGCAGGACCAATATTGTAAGAAAAGTGGTAGTTGAGTGACCAGGAATATCAAAGTGGTAAGTTGTTGACCAGTTTATAATTAGTCGTATAGTTGGAGGACCAAAACTGTAATTATCCCGTCACAGGTGAGTGGTGACATGTAAACCACAAAAACCCACAAGGGAGAAACGATATTTTTCTCAAAATTAAGATTAATTAATTAATTTTTTATTTTGTATTGCCTATAAATTAGGTTTATTAATGCGAGAAATTCCCGAAAAATCCCAATTGTAAATCAAATTTTCATTTGTTCATTATTTTCAAAATTATTCCTATTCACACCCATATGAGAATCATAATTTTCGCTTACTCCCTATTTTGTACGGCACATACAACATATTGGGAAAAATTAATCTTTGAGAAAAATGTCGTTTCTCCCTTGTGGGTTTTTGTGGTTTACGTGTCACCACTCACCTGTGACCGTTACCACTCACCAGACATTAAAACACAAAGTATCAAAAGAAAAACAACACAGAAAACAGAAAACAAAGCATCAGAAATAATGGCAGCTCCGGCCGTGGAAGGCGTAGGCGTAGCCGTGACGGCGCTACGGTCGGTGCTGCACCGTGCCCGATTAGCAGCAGAGAAGTCCGGCCGTCGTGCCGATGATGTAAGGGTGGTCGCCGTCAGCAAGACGAAGCCAATCTCCCTCATCAACCAAGTCTACGACGATGGCCACCGATCTTTTGGCGAAAACTATGCTCAGGAAATCATCGAGAAAGCCCCACAGGTTCATCAATCATTTCCACCTACGGAGTATGGAATCTCAATTGGGAATGCCAAGAATCGATGGATATGATTTTCTCATGTTTTTACTCGTGCAGCTTCCTCAGGACATTGAGTGGCATTTCGTCGGGCATTTGCAGAGCAATAAAGTGAAAGCTTTGTTGAGTATGATTACACCTGCTGATTGAATTATGTGATTGTTAATCTGTTTTGCAGTTATATTTTGATGTAGGGGAAGTTATTTCGGGTTAGAAAGTACGAATAGCTGCTTTGACAGGAAATTTTTAAGAAATTTGACTTGTTTTCGCGCAGCTGCTGTTCCGAATATGGCCATGGTTGAGGGTGTGGACAATGAGAAGGTAAAAGACTTGACTGCTGATATCTCACTGTCTTATATGATAGTTAACCATGGTTTGAAACAAATACCTTTCTACTGTCCGGAAGTCATTTAATGGTTCAATCTACTTTGTTTATTCTTGGGTTTAAGTTGTACTTGCTTGCTTAGAGAAGCAAAATAAGAAAAATTGGAAGAAAGGAACAAGTTTTGGTACAAAATACGGAGCCTACCTCCAAGAATTCTATGCTTGCCATTCCCGACTCTTTTGTGTTTGTTCTCTCTGAAAAGATGAACACCTTGCAAGATTGGTGCTCTTAAATCTAAATTAAACCAAAACTTTGACATGGCTCCGAGCTTAGATCAGTAAAAATGACAGTGTCAAGGTCATGCTTGTCCATTTGCAGCTCGCCAATACTCTAGATCGTGTAGTTTCAAACATTGGAAGAGAGCGTTTGAAGGTTTTGGTTCAAGTGAATACCAGTGGAGAAGTATGTGAGTACTGAAATTCATGACTCTTAGAATTGTATGATCTATTGAATAGATATGTTCAACCTTGGCGAAATTAGACAATTTTGAGTGGTTCAAGAACTTCAATATTTAAAGATGCAGCAGTTTTGTGCAGGGTATTGGTTTGTTTCTCACTTTCTCTCTTGTGCTGGAAGCAAACGAGTATCATTTAACATGAAGTAATATTTGGTACTATTTGAGAATGCTGTAAAATAATTTGTGAAGCTCTACCATTCTCTTTACAACACGTTAAATTTTGCCGGTGTTTGACTAGAGCTGTAACGCATGATCCTTCTATTTTCTAAATCAACACCAATATGTTGATATTCTCCTGATTTTGTGTGGGCATGTCATTTGATGTCAAATCATGCAGTAAAATCTGGTGTAAATCCATCTGAATGTGTAGATCTTGTGAAGCATGTCAAGCTATCTTGCCCAAACCTTGAGTTTTCTGGATTAATGACTATAGGAATGCCAGACTACACATCAACTCCCAAGAACTTCAAGGTTATTAGATGCTATGTTTTCTTTATTAATTTCATATTATACAGTTTCATGTAATCATATTCCTTACATGTTCTGAAATTCAGATGAGGTAGCATAAACATCCGTTGCCTTATTTCTATAGTTTGAGCACTCCTCCCTCGCCCCTTTATCAATCTTTCCTTCCTGGAAAATAAGAAAGTAAAATTCCTTCAATTTTGAGTAACCTGTGGTTTTGAAGTCTTAAGCTGTTTGACTCAAATCAGCTTACGGATAAACGATAACATTTGAAGGTGTAGTACTTGGAAAGGATTTCTCATCTCATCACTATGCCAGTTCTATTTTAGTGATAATTCTGAATACTAATTGATGGTTTTCTTTGCACTGAGACAGACCTTATTGAACTGTAGAGCAGAGGTATGCAAGGCATTATGAATTGCAGAACCTCAGCTTGAGCTATCAATGGGCATGTCTGGTGACTTCGAGCAAGCGGTAAGCCTAGAATCCAATATGATTACACCAACATACTCTGAGGTTGTGCATAATTATACAGACTTCCCCTGAGCTTTCAGAAATTACAAAAACTTCCCCAACGTAGTCTAAGACTTGGTTTAACGCACACTATTATAGTCATGAACTTGAAATCAAATATTTATCAGCAAGAAAATAGGATATTATTAAAAAGTAGACACGAATTCATCAAATTGGATTAATCTTAGATCTGATATAAATGTTTTGATAGGGGAAGTTTGTACATTTCTCAAACCTCAAGGGGAGTCTGAGTAATTATGCGAACCTCTGGTTATGTCAGTAATTATCCTTATTTAATTTGATACCTCCATCATTCTATATCTAACTGAGATGGGATCAAGACTTAATTTCATAGTGCAGACAACTTCTACATATTAAACATGCCAATGTGTTAATAATGATCTACTTGAAATTCGACTCGGTTTTGGGCTTTGTTTATTTAGTGTTTCCGCGCCAACATAGATTATTGTTACAGCCACTGCTTAACTGTTCCTTTGATGAGTGCAGATTGAAATGGGCAGTACTAATGTGAGAATTGGATCAACCATATTTGGACCAAGGGACTATTCAAAGAAGAAGTGAATTTAGCGAGTGTTCTAGTAAAAACTGGTTTGAGTCTTGTTTCTACAAGTGATATTTGATATCATCTCCCTTTTTAGAGCCGAAATCCTTGATTCCTGATAAGTGATAATGTATTTAAACTTACTGTTATCTGTAGATATTGGCGGGGATCTCACTAGTTTAGAATGATATTTTTCATCCCATTCCTTTCCTATCTATACTTTCACAGCTGATTATGTGGATTTTATTGTATATTAGAAACTAGTTTACGTGCTACGCACTTATAGAGTAAGAAAATGCTACCTTTCAAATTAAATGAGATAAACTCATAAACATGATCAACATGCACTAATGTATCGATATTTTTTTAGAATATTATTTTGTTGTGTTGTGTCGTGTTTTATCGGATATGGTGTCGACATTATTCATGTTTAAAAGGATAATATATTAGTGTATTTATATCATGTCGTGTTTATATTACTATATTTATATTCATACATCATGTCTACCGGACATTTTAAATTCATAATTAGTAGTGAGACAAATTTTAAATACAACCCATGGCCTATTAGTCCCAATGCCCCATCATTATACATAAGTAAATTATACAGTCCTGAATTCAACACCATAATAAATAACATGATATGTATGCCAAGAGTGTGCATGAATTAAAAAGGTAGATTACATTTCACTATCTTAACAATATGCGAAATTATAATCCTGGACTTGCATTTTGAGAAATTAAATTTTTATCCTCTTTCTGTTATATTATGTTTAAGATTCCTATAGTGCGTCAGGTTTGAGTATTATTCCCATAATACCTTTTTTATTAATTTATTATTTATGAAATTGCGAAAACACCCCTACATTATTTTGTGACATATTAAATGTTAAGGGCTCATCTCGTTAATATTTATAAATTTTATGAACTAATGTATATTTTGTATTTAAAATTATATTAAAAAATCAATACTTATAATTTATATATA
>JBBMKE010000011.1:9240864-9272645 GCA_037834125.1 Lippia alba | reverse complement strand
ATCTTACCAATTTGAAATCTCAGTTTCAACAGGATCAGCAATTTCATACAATACAAATTTTCAGCGAAATATACTGTTTAATGGACATAATAAACATTCAATTAACGCCAGAAATACATTTAATATTCATACACGGAGAATACCTTAGAGCAGCATTGGAAATAGGGCAAGTGGACTAAATTGACTAAATCGATGCTCGTTGCCGCCGCTTATCGATATCCGACTGTCTATCTCCGGCTGTCTTTGTTGCCGTTGTCGCCGCCTTCTTTAACTTGCAATCGTCACCTTTAGCTCTCGTTGCCGACACATGAAAATGAGGTTGCAGGCTTACCCAAATTGGGAATGAATCTATCCAGTGATGGAATGGGGGAGAAAAAAAAAGGCAAAAAAAGGAAAAAAAAAAAGGGCAAAATAGACTTTTCAGGTCGATGGGGGGTTTACAAAAAAAAATCTACATCAGTAACCTAAGACATACATTTTTCAAAGTAGGGGGTTTAGAATTTTTTTACCTTATTTGGTACTTTTAAATAATTACCCTTTTTTTTTTCTCTCTATGTTTGGTAGACTTGCACACCTTTGTTCTTCACCACACTTTTAGTTAGTTGTTTTAATTAACATAAGATGGGGAAAATAAAAAGAAATCATTAGAGAGAGAAAAAAATAGAGATAAAATAGTTCTTTTGAAGTACACATCGGACTTGAAATTTAAAAAAAAAGTGTGAAAGAGAATTAATATTAATACTGTTTTATATTTTACAGAAATTAGGGAAAGTTTGAAATTTTAAAGAAAATTATAATTTATTCTTCTTAAAAAAAATCGTAAAATTCTTTTCTCACATTGTTCCAAAATGTCATAAATGTTATAAAATTATTTATTAAAACCAAGAACAACAATAAAATAATATTAAGAGAATTGAAGGAGAAAATATCGATATTATTTTATTATTAATTGTGTTTATAAGCACCAACCATAAATTAATCAATTACCCGATGGACAACCATAATTTCCATTTATTTATAAAAATAAAATTAAAAATTGCGTAAGGTGGATAATCAAGGTGCGATTAGAATCATAAAAATGGCGCTTCTCCCTAGTGTGTTTTTGTGGTTTACATGTCACCACTCACCTGTGACCGTTACCACTCACCAGACATCAAAATACAAAGCATCAACAGAAAAACAAGACAGAAAAGAGAAAATAAAGCATCTGAATAATGGCAGCTCCCGCCGTGGAAGGTGTCGGCGTAGCCGTGGCGGCGCTACGGTCGGTGCTGAACCGTGCCCGATTAGCAGCAGAGAAGTCCGGCCGTCGTGCCGATGATGTAAGAGTGGTCGCCGTCAGCAAGACCAAGCCAATCTCCCTCATCAACCAAGTCTACGACGCTGGCCACCGATGTTTCGGCGAAAACTATGCCCAGGAAATCATCGAGAAAGCCCCTCAGGTTCATCAATCATTTCCACAATTCCACCTATGGAATTTCAATTGGGAATGGCCAGAATATGATCTTCTCTTTTTTTACTCGTGCAGCTTCCTCAGGACATTGAGTGGCATTTCGTCGGGCATTTGCAGAGCAATAAAGTGAAAGCTTTGTTGAGTATGATTACACCTGCTGATTGAATTATGTGATTGTTAATCTGTTTTGCAGTTATATTTTGATGTAGGGGAAGTTATTTCGGGTTAGAAAGTGCAAATAGCTGCTTTGACAGGAATTTTTTAAGAAATTTGACTTGTTTTCGCGCAGCTGCTGTACCGAATATGGCCATGGTTGAGGGTGTCGACAATGAGAAGGTAAAAGACTTGACTGATGATACCTCACTGGCTTATATGATTGTTAAACGATCATTTATGGAATCCAAAAGTTTTTGGCAAACATAATATCTTAACCATGCTTTAAACGTTAAAACTTAAAACAAAAGTCATTTGGTGGTTCAATCTACTTTGTTTATTCTTGGGTTTAAGTTTTGTACTTGTTTGCTTAAATAAGCAAAGTGAGAAAATTTGGAAAAAAGGAACATGTTTTGGTATGAACTACGGAGCCTACCTCCAAGAATTGTATGCTTGCCATTCCCGATCCTTTCGTGTTTGTTCTATCTGAAAAGGTGAACACCTTGCAAGCTTGGTGCTCTTAAATCTAAATTGAACCAAAACTTTGACATGGCTCCAAGGTTAAATCAGTAAAAATGACAGTGTCAAGGTCGTGCTTATCCATTTGCAGCTGGCCAATACTCTTGATCGTGTAGTTTCAAACATTGGAAGGCAGCGTTTGAAGGTTTTGGTTCAAGTGAATACCAGTGGAGAAGTATGTGAGTATTGAAATTCATGGCTCTTAGAATTGCATGATCTATTGAATAGATATGTTCAACCTTGGAGAAATTAGACAATTTTGAGTGGTTCAGGAACTGCAATATTTAAAGATGCAGTAGTTTTGAGCAGGGAATTGGTTTTTTTCTCTCTTGTGCTGGAAGCAAATCCGTGATCATTTAGCGTGTAATAATATTTGGTACTATTTGAGAATGCTGTAAAATAATTTGTGAAACTCTACCATTCTCTTTACAACATGATAATTTTGCCGGTGTTTGCTAGAGCTGTAACGCATCATCCTTCTCTTTGCTAACTCAACGCCAATATGTTGCTATTATCCTGATTTTGTGTGGGCATGTCATTTTGATGTCAAATCATGCAGCAAAATCTGGCGTAAATCCATCTGAATGTGTAGATCTTGTGAAGCATGTCAAGCTATCTTGCCCGAACCTTGAGTTTTCTGGATTAATGACTATAGGAATGCCAGACTACACATCAACTCCCAAGAACTTCAAGGTTACTAGATGCTATGTTTTCTTTATGAATTTCATATTATACAGTTTCATGTAATCATATTTTCTTACATGTTCCGAAATTCAGATGAGGTAGCATAAACATGCATTGCCTTATTTCTGTAGTTTGAGCACTCCTCCCTCACCCCTTTATCTTATCTTCGTGCCCCCATCTCTCCTTCCTGGAGCATAAGAAAGCTAAATTCCTTCAATTTTGAGCAACTGGTGGTTTTGAAGTCTTAAGCTGTTTGACTCAAATCAGCTTACCGATAAACAATAATTTTTGAAGGTGTTGTACTTGGAAAGAGTCTCGCATCTCATCACTATGCCAGTTCTGTTTTAATGATTATTCCGAATACTTATTGATGGTTTTCTTTGTGCTGAGACAGACCTTATTGAACTGTAGAGCAGAGGTATGCAAGGCATTAGGAATTGCAGAACCTCAGCTTGAGCTATCAATGGGCATGTCTGGTGACTTTGAGCAAGCGGTAAGCCTAGAATCCAATATAATTACACCGACATACTCTGAGGTTTTGCATCATTACACAGACTTCCCCTGAGCTTTCAGAAATTACAAAAACTTCCCCAACGTAGTCTAAGACTTGGTTTAACACACACTATTATAGTCATGAACTTGAAATCAAATATTTATCAGCAAGTGCCTACGAGAAAATAGGATATTATTAAAAAGTAGACACGAATTCATCAAATTGGATTAATCTTAGATCTGATATATTTGCTTTGATAGGGGAAGTTTGTAAATTTCTCAAACCTGAAAGGGGAGTCTGAGTAATTATGCCAAACCTCTCGTTATGTCAGTAATTATCCCTATATCTAATGTGATACCTCCATAATTCTATATGTAACTGAGATGGGATCAAGACTTAATTTCATAGTGAAGACAACTTCTACATATTAAAACATGCCAATGTGTTAATGATCTACTTGAAATTTGACTCGGTTCTGGGCTTTGTTTATTTAGTTTTTCCACGACAACATATATTATTGTTACAGCCATTGCTTAACTGTTCCTTTGATGAGTGCAGATTGAAATGGGCAGTACTAATGTGAGAATTGGATCAACCATATTTGGACCAAGGGACTATTCAAAGAAGAAGTGAATTTAGCGAGTGTTCTAGTAAAAACTGGTTTGAGTCTTGTTTCTACAAGTGATATTTGATATCATCTCCCTTTTTAGAGCCGAAATCCTTGATTCCTGATAAGTGATAATGTATTTAAACTTACTGTTATCTGTAGATATTGGCGGGGATCTCACTAGTTTAGAATGATATTTTTCAGCCCATTCCTTTCCTATCTCTACTTTCAGCTGAATATGTGGATTTTATTGTATATTAGAAACTAGTTTACGTGCTATGCACTTATAGAGTAAGAAAAACTACCTTTCAAATTAAATGAGAGAAACTCATAAACATGATCAACATGCACTAATGTATCGATATTTTTTAAATTATTATTTTGTTGTGTTGTGTCGTGTTTTATCAAATATGGTGTCAACATTTTTCATGTGAAGAATTTAAAAGAATAATGTATTAGTGTATTTATATCATGTCATATTTATATTACTATATTTATATTCATGCATTATAGATTACCGAATATTTTAAATTCATAATTACTAGTGAGACAAATTTTAAATACAACCCATGGCCTATGAGTCCCAATGTCCCATCATACAGTCCGGAATCCTGATCAACACCACAATAAATAACAGATTAACAGATATGTATGCCAAGAGTGTGCATGAATGAAAAATTTGGATTACATTTCACTATCTTAACAATATGCGAAATTATAATGCTGGACTTGCATTTTGAGAAATTACATTTTATCCTCTTTCTGTTATATTATGTTTAAGATTCCTATAGTTCGTCAGGTTTGAGTATTATTCCCATAATACCTTTTTTATTATTTTATTATTTATGAAATTGCAAAAACACCCCTACAAACTATTTTGTAACATATTAAATGTTAAGGGCTCATCTCGTTAATATTTATAAATTTTATGAACTAATGTATATATTGTATTTAAAATTATATTAAGAAATCAATACTTATAATTTATATATATATATAAGTAATAGGTTTTACTTATTTATAATATATATGTTTTATTTAGAAAATTCTAATACATCCGTTCTAATTCTAATATATTTTACAAAAATATTGTTGTGATTTCTCAAAATTCAGAAAAAATTTGTGTTTTAGGCGTGTAACTATAATTATTTCTTATATTATATTCAAGTAACAATGGAAAAGTGATACTTTAACGGATTTTTAACGGTGCAGATGATCTCCAAATACTTTTTTCTATTACCAAATTAATTGCGAGACCATTATTGCTACTAGTTCGACTACTATTGTAACCTTTTTATAAAAAAAATATGAGACCATTTTTTAAATTTTGAAACAGTAAAATTAATATTGCAACGGTGTAAATTGGATAAGACTAAAAATAAAATATTCTTAAATTAGACAAAACACAAAAAAATACAAAATAAAATAAAAAAATAATACTAATACATATACATAAAAATGACAAATTATGTTTTCGGAGAAGATGTATTTAGAAGAGAAGATGTGTTTCAAATATCAATTGTTGACTTGTTGAGAATGTCATATCTAAAGTTTTTTTTTAAAGAATAAATATTGAAACTGAGTTTTTATCCAAAGAGAAGATGTATTTCAAACTTCAGTTATCTATACAAAGATAACATGTGTTTTAAAAATTAGTTGTTTAAAAACATATATTAAATCTGAGTTATTATCCAAAGAGAAGATGTGTTTCAAATATTAGTTATCTATACAAAGATAAAATGTGTTTTAAAGATCAGTCTCGTTTAAGAGTACATCATTATTTATTTAAAGAGATGACAAATAGAGTTGCTGCTGTGGAGACTTGTTTCTATAAGAGAAAGAGTTGACAAGAGAAAATGAAAATCACAACGAATCAAAATTAGCAATTGAATAGAAAATATTAAAACAAAAAATCTGTAAATAAGGAAAATAAAGTTAATTTTGATTAAATTAATTTAATAAATATCAATCTCTCACAATTTTTAATTTTGATTAAAAATTTTAAAAAAAATCTAAAATTTTATTTAATCAAAATTAATCCAATTAGATCAAACACACCGTTCAGATGCATTTTCTGTTAAACTGAATTGCTTATAGTGTCCGCTACTTTTCTTGTATTACTCTCACTATTACATGTCCTCTTTTTCCAAGGGAATCAGCTCCGGTCGGCCACCACCTTCACACAACACTCAATTTATTTCTTTCGCTTTTCCTCTCCACTTCCATTTCCAATAACATTCCCCTTTCACTTTACCAACTCCAAAATTGAACAACTATACACTCATCTTCAACAGATAATTTCACCCACCAATGGAGTCACCGGAAAATTCTCAGGCGGGGGAATACACCTACACACTTCCGCCGGAATATGATTGCGAGGATCAAGAAATGGGCGATATGGAGGCGTCGGTGAAGGCGGTGGAGAATCTTCTCAATTACCGTTTCAAGAACAAGAAACATTTGGAGGAGGCCTTAACTCACCCTTCCTACTCCCATTCCCCCTCCTACCAACGCCTCGAGTTCGTCGGCGACGCCGCTCTTGGCTTAGCTTTTTCCAATTACGTTTTCCTCGAGTATCCCGATCTCGACCCCGGCAAGCTCTCCCTCGTACGGAAAGCCAACATCAGCAACGAGAATCTCGCGCGCGTCGCCGTCCGACGCCAGCTCTATAAGTATGTACTCCACAACGCCACTGGGCTTGACGACAAGGTATGCAAAAGAAGGAATTTTGTTGGTGAAATTTGTTAGCTTTTGGCCATGTAGTGTTAATTGCTGGCCCACTTTGTGTTTTTGGAAAAATGCACGAAAAAAGAGTAAAAAAAAATATCGTTTAAAAAATTCTGTCTTTTCTAAAAGTTTGCCCGAAAAACCCAGAGCGCATTGTTTGTAGTGCACGTGCATGGATTACATGTATGGCTGTGTTTTTTCATGTGAAATGTGAATAATAACCTTGATAATATATATGAAGTGTATATATAATATAAAAATATTATATATAAAATATCATTTATATAATATAAATATAATCATTAAAAAAAAAGAACACCATGGATGTTGAGAGACGATCGAACCCTTAAAGCAAATTTCGCCTAGAATTAGGCCGACTCCGGGCAGGATTTTTCCACACTCAAAACCCCACAACCCTTCCCCTCGCAAACTCTCGTGTTTCCTTTAATTTTTCCCACACTCAAGTTTGCTCACTTAGAGTTTAAGTGAATTGCTCAAGCACAACCCTTTTTCACGTTTTCACCAAGCATACAACAAGTAAAACCCATGCACACTTGCTGTATTTAAAGAACGCAGCAATATACGGGAAAGCTTCAACTCTTCCCAACCTTTATATTAATTTTCCAAACAATAATACAAAGGATAAGGCTTGCTTGCACACAATTCTTCAACTATCTCGCACAAGTCAAGGCCAAACTATTTATAGTGCTGATTACAACCCAATCAGCTAGGTTAATTCGAATTTCAAAGGCTACACTAAGGGGTTGGGCAGTTTTCCCGCAGCTGCCCATAACCGCCACCCATAACTCAAATATTCAGTCCACTACTCGGCTGTTGTGCACCATAACCGCCTAGATCTTCAACCACTCTTCCATTTGAATTATTTGGTGCACAACTTCGTTTTTTGCCAGCAAAATTCGAGAGATAACCGTTCCCGCACAATTTCCGGCCTTGTCGCCAGATCTATGCGCGCATACCCAGTCAGCACGCCCGTCTTGCCTGTCTTGCGCGCATACCCAGTTAGCGCGCAGGCGCGAGCATCACCTGTGCGCCCAGCTACACCAAGTGCGGGCAGCTCCCGCACGCGCGCACGGCACTTAGCCGACGCGCATATTGCTCGCAATCTTCCGCATCCGTCTGCCCACGCTTGCGCACCATCACATAAACTGCCTAGGACTTCCCCCGACACTTAGCCAACTTTGCCTTCCTTCCCGCAAGACACCAAGCCCTTGTGACACTTTGCGCAACACATGCGCCCAATCCTTAGCTTGACGTCCAGCCATCAAGCATCAATCCCGCAATCCTTCCAATGGCTGTGCTCCGCCAAGCAAGCACACGCCCTCGTCCCTAGCCATTCCCCCCATTTGCTAGCACATGGCAAGGGACTTCCGAAGGGGCTTACAAACCTCCCCACCAGAAGGAACCGACGCCCTCTTTGGACTAATTTTTGCTTTTTTCAAACTTTTTCCGACCATCATTCTTTTTCTTTCCATCCTTGCCATCTTCTTCCATTTGACTTGATAGAAGTGCATCCTTGAACGATTTCGGTCCCAAGTTCAGTGGTAACCATTTCTCCACCGTTTCTTCACTCTTTTGTAATTGAACAACTTCCCGTCTTCGAATCCCTCTAGCCACTTGGGGTGTGTGCGTTAAAAAAATAATAATAATAAAAATTCCCATCTTCAATGGTACACTTTCAACACTTTATTATCATCGACTCGAGGTTCGTAGGAACACCCCGAGGTTTGGCTACCACTTGTGTCGTCCATATCCCGGATATTCCCATCATTCCCTAGACGGTTCATATCGCCTCGTATATCATCAAGTTCATCTTTGAGGCGTGCAAAAAACTCCTCCCAAGTTTACTTCCCTTTATTTTGGCATCTTCGGCAAAAGTCGAGGGTCTCTTCTTAGCCATGTCCGCCCTCAAATTAGTCTTTGCTGCATGAATTAGAGATCTAAGGCGCGATATGGTCCGCTTCACATCCCCTTTGGCCATCTCCGATTTTTCATTTTCTTTTCCGATAGCTTTAGGCTCCCCCACTAAGTACTAGCACCTCACGAATCCGGGACTACTTTCAGTAAATAACAAGCCGCCCAAGAATGGTAGCAACGTGATCTTAGCCATCTTTAAGAAATCATTCCCTAAGATAAGGGAAAAGTCGTCAAGTGGGAAGAAAATCACCTCAAACCGTCCATGCCACGGACCAACTCTCAAATCAACTTTGGCCACACCCTTGACTGACTTTGGTTGAGCATTTACATCTTTCATCTCGCTGGAACATCCCTCAAGATCCAAGCCCATCTCTTGGACCATATTTTCGGCAATGAAGCTACTCATGGCCCCCGTATCCACTAGTGCTTGCATCTCTCGCCTATTCACAAAGATCTTGGCAATCAATAGATCTTTATCCTTCCGAGACTTCACTTGGATTGCGTTAAACAATTGTAAAGAACCAATCCATTAGGCACCTTCCTCAACGTTTTCCTCGTTCGTTTCCGTCACTAGAGCACTCAACTTTGTTTGTTTTGGACATTTTTCCGCGTTCTATGATCACCACCACAAAGATAACAATCCGTTTTTGCTTTGCCCAACTGTCACCTCTTTGGTCTTCTTCTGTTTGAATTTGGTCTTGCCCTTTTTTTTTCGCAAACCTTCTTTCGTTTTGAAGATCCGGGCCACCGACATACCTAAAATCCACAAATCTATCAGTAGCAGCAATGGCGGTTGGCAAGTCTTTGACACCAAGCCTTCAAAGTTTCGCTTGTGCCCAAGGTTGCAAACCAGCCATGAAATTGAATAGCTTAACATCTTCAGCCATTCCTTTGATGTCTAGCAGCAACGTACTAAACTCTTTAACATAGTCTCAGATCGTCCCCACATGTTTTAGGTTTCTAAGGGACTCTCTCGCAAGCCACGACGCATTGCCAGGTAAAAATTGATCCTTCAATTCATTTTTTAGTGCATCCCACGTATCGATCCGCTCACGATTTGCACTTGCATCTTCATACAAACGGGACCGCCACCACAGCTTCGCATCCCCCATCAAATACATTGATGTTATGGAGACTCTTTCGGACTCCGGCACCCTCACAGCCTTAAAATACATTTCCATATCCCATAGAAAGTTTTCAAGCTCTTTAGTATTCCGAACACCACCAAAGAGCGTAGGTTCCAGAACTCGAACCTTGGATGGAGCAACACCATCACCTACTCCACCAGCATAAACAAACTTCTTTAAGATCCCCAACTTTATGTTGAAGCCATCGAGTTTCAGATCAACGGTATCCGTGAGAACACCGATATCTTTCGATACCGACAAGATCCTTTCTTCCATAGATTCGGGCAACTCATTCGCAAGCTTTTTGATTTTCGCCTCATAAACCGCGAATTGCTCTTGGATTGCACGCATTTGTTGGAAAATCGCCGTCGTTGGAGACTCACGCGGCTGCCTAAGGTATTCCTCCATCTTCTTAACCCTCTCTTCAAGGTTAAGCATCATTTCACGCAGGGGTACTTGATCACTCATGCTTCAAACACTTTGGCCAGAACCCGTAAACGGGCTCTGATACCACTTGAGAGACGGCCGAACTCTTAAACCAAATTTCGCCTAGAATTAGGTCGACTCCGGGTAGGATTTTTGCATACTCAAAATCCCACAGCCCTTCCCCTCGCAAACTCTCGTGTTTCCCTTAATTTTTTCCACACTCAAGTTTGCTGACTTAAAGTTTAAGTGAATTGCTCAAGCACAACCCTTTTTCACGTTTTCACCAAGCATAAAACAAGTAAAACCCACACACACTTGCTGTATTTAAAGAACGCATCAATATACGGGAAAGCTCCAACTCTTCCCATCCTTTATATTAATTTTCCAAACACTAATACCAAGGATAAGGCTTTCTTGCACACAATTCTTCAACTATCTCGCTCAAGTGAAGGCCAAGCTTAGTACTGATTACAACCCAATTAGCTAGTTAATTAGAATTTCAAAGGCTACACTTAGGGGCTGGGCAGTTTTCCCGCCACTGCCCATGACCGCCACCCATAACTCAAATATTCAGCCCACTACTCGACGGTTATGCACCATAACCGCCTAGGTCTTCAGCCACTCTTCCATCTGAATTATTTGACGCACAACTTTCCTTTTTGCCGACAAAATTCGAGTGATAACCGTTCCCGCATAATTTTTGGCCTTGTCGCCAGATATGCGCGCACATACCTAGTCTGCGCGCCTAGCCTTGCGCGTAGGCGTGCTCGCATCGCCTGGTCCGCCTAGGCGGATCGCCCCCTTGTGCGCGCCCAGCTGGGCTAAACGCGCGCAGCGCCGACTAAGTGCACTCTGCGCGCGACACTTAGCCGGCTCGCACATTGCTCGTAATCTTCCGCATTGATCTGCCCACGCTTGCGCACCAGCCCGCAAGTTGCCTAGGACTTTCCGCAATACTTAGCCAACTTTGCCTTCCTTCCTACAGGGCACCAAGCCCTTGTGGCACTTTGCGCAACACATGCGCCCAATCCTTAGCTTCACGCCCAGCCATCAAGCATCAATCCCGCAATCCTTCCAATGGTTGTGCTCCGCCAAGCAAGCACACGCCCTCGTCCCTAATCATTCCCCCCATTTGCTAGCACACATAGCAAGGGACTTCCGAAGGGGCTTACAGATGCAGATTTGCTTTCGCTCCGGTGGCCGCCGAATCTGCCTTCATCGGAGAAGACGGCATCTCCGTCTTCATCGGGGATCCCAGATCTCGTTTATGATTTACTCGGAAATCAAGCGGCTGGGGAAGGAGGAAGGAGACGGGCGGCGGTGGCGGGGAAGGAAGGAGATGGAGGGGGCGGTGACGGCACACAGGTGGCAAAAGGAGAAGAAGAAGGAGAAGGGCAGGCGTGGGGGGCGGCGGCGCTGCAGTAGTCGACAGTTGTTGTAAATGGGGAGGAAGAAAGGTGGGGTAGGGAAAGCAGCGGCGACGGCGGGAGGGTGGTGAAAAAGAAGAGAATCGGCAGCGGAGGCAGTGGAGGCGGCGCCGACAGTTGGGAAGGAGAAGGAAAAGGGGGGAGGGCGGCGGCTACTGTTATGTTTTGTTGGGGAAGGAGAAGGAAGGGGGTGGGAGTGTGGTATTTAGTATATTGTATATAATATAGTAATAGATATAAAATATATAGTTGTATATATATATTATAAGTTATAACCTATAATTAATTATATACGGATATATAAATACTATATTTTGTAAATTAGAAATATATAAATATATCTATATATATATATATATATATATATTATTTTTTAAAAATAATAATAATTCATTCATATGTATATTGTAATATATATTTAAAATTATAAAAAATAATTTTTAATATTTATATATTTTTAACTTTTTAATATAATATCCACATGTTAAATATATATATATATTTAAAATAATATAATTATATTATTTTTATTCTAAGTACATTTAATATTTACATTTTTAATATTATTTTAATATATAAAATAAGGGTATTTTAGGGTTAAAATGTTTAATAGTTGACCAAATAGAATGAGAGGGCGGTGTGCAAAAAATAGAATAATGTAAGAATTTTTGAATTAATCTTTATAACCGAGGGCTTTTTTTTGAAAATTTGAAACAAACACGGGGGTTTGGTGCAGGTGCAGTTAGATCGTTTTCATTATGTGATGTTCTATGCAACTTGAGGTGTATTTTATGCACCTTTTGATGGCCCCGAATGGCTTAGCATATGAGATATGTTTCTGTAGAGGTGCGCCTAAGACTTGTTCGATTGATTGCCCCCTCTGAGGAAGTTGTCATCAAGTGCTCGTGTGAAGCTGAGCCAACTCTTCCTCTTTGAACCCTATAGTAAGCGTGCCCTTTCACTCTGTTTTTCAGGTAAGAGAATTTGTGATGGCTGTACAACAAGAGGATGCAACGGAGATTAATGGTGGTTTGGTGAAAGCACCGAAAGTTCTAGCAGACATTGTGGAGTCTGTGGCAGCTGCTGTATATGTTGATTGCAACTTCGATCTCAAGGAAATGTGGGTGGTCAGTTTCGACTACCTTTCTCTTGGATAATTTCCTTTATTGGCAATATGTGTGTTTCGGTGGGATGTGAATGGTACGGAGATTCCCTGTTTAAATTGCTGTATTATTGAGATTTGAATTGTAGATATTTTTTGCAGCCTTAGGTAGCACACAAGATGTTCTTTGTTCATTGAAGTAACTTTCTTTGATTAATCAATCTCCAAATTAGCTCAATCTCTTAAAAAGATGTTAATTTAGTTCTGGAAAGGTGATTAAAAAGCTTTCACCAGGACAGGGTGATTAAAGTATTACTGACTTTTTAGGATTTGCTATTGATTTATTACTGCTCCATCCTTTTCATGAATATGATTTTTTTGATTTTCATTTTCTGAATGAAGCTATTAGGTTTGACTATATGGGTTGAGTTTCTTATTAGTGATGCTTTTAGAGTCTGCATGCTAAATTTGAACTGGGAAGTCATTAATCGTCATAAACTTAAATAAGTTCACTTCTTGATGATGTAAGCAATTGCAATTGCAGAGAATGTTGTTTATGGGATTTGGTCAGCATCCAAAATTTGGCGGCTTCTGTTCTTATATGTGTTTTCTTGTTTGATTCAGATCATTAGAGACCTTCTGGAGCCTATCGTTATGCTTGATGTTCTAGAACAACAACCACAACCTGTGACAATGCTCTTTGAACTATGCCAAAAATATGGAAAGCAAGTAAATATTAAATATCGGAGGAAAGCAGATAAGATCACTGCAAGAGTCTTTGTTGATAGGAGTTTTGTAGCCTCAGCTTCTTCAGAGCAAAAGGAGAATGCGAAGCTTCATGCTGCAAAGATTGCTCTTCATAAATTGTCATCTGAATTTGGTGATGGAATGAAAGTCAACATTTTTAACCAACTCAATGAAGACAATGAAATTGATGGAGCAAAACAAAAGCTGCATGAGCTGTGTGGCAAGAAAAAATGGCCAAAACCAAAATACAAGTAAGCCTTTAGCGGATCTTTATATGATAATGTGCTATGCGAATATGCAAAATGTTTTAATTTCAAGTTAGAAAAGTGGACATGTTTTTTGTGCCATGAAAGGTCAGGCTATGTCTTGTGTGTAGGGAGTGTTGCATGCTAATTTTATGATTAATTATTCTTAGACCCCTTCCAAATTACAATTGTCAATCCTCACCTCATTTTTTTCATAATTACCGACATCTTCCCTCATAAGTTTTCACAGTTTCGACAAACTGCCCCTACCTTTACGGTGCTTAACGAGAATGATGAAGTAATCAAAATTTATATTTCAACTCCGTACTTTGTTACCAATCAGCACTGATAAGGTTATTTGTTTAAAGTAACCCATATGTAATAATTTGGGCCAATCACAGATTACCCCCCCAGTTTTTTGCACACGACCCAACTTTTGAATTTGTGCAATTTTGATACCTAACCTTTTAAATTCACACGTCTGGACACCTGGAGGCATTAAACTTATCAAAATAATCCACATCTCAGAGCATCTAGAGATACAAACATACTACGAAAAATAAGCCAATCTCATAAAGTCGAAGAGCAGTCTAGAGCAGAAATGATGAAAACTAAACCAATTACTTGAAGTTGTCTTGCAGAACTAGTTTGTTAGCATTGTTGCGCTTACCTAGATGAGGACTCGGTCGTTTTCTGCTTCGTGCTACTTTTGGCAAAGCTCGAACCACTTTACCGAGGTTAAGACTAGCTTTCCATGATCTTCAGTGTCCAAAAAACTTAGGGTGAGAGTTGTCATACCTCCATCATCTCCAACTTTCACTTTTATGACCCAGCCCATCAACAATCATTGTATAGGTGTATGAGCGGAAGAAACCACTCAAGATTGAAGTGAAAGTTGGAGATGATGGAGGTATGAGGACTCTCACCCTAAGTTTTTTGGACACCGAAGATCATGGCAAGCTGGTCTTAAACTAGGTAAAGTAGTTCGGCCAAAAGTACCATGCAGTAGAAAACGCCAATTCCTCCTCTATGGTAATTGCAACAATGCTAACAAACTAGTTCTGCAAGTCAACCTCATGTAATTGGTTTAGTTTTCATCATTTCTGCTCTTAGACTTTATGAGATTGGCTTATTTTTCATAGTATGTTTGTATCTCTAGATGTTCTGAGATGTGGATTGTTTTGATGAGTTTAATGCTGCGGATTGTTTTGTATGTCGGATGGTGTTTATGATTTGTGTGATCTCTTTGTGTCATCCCGTCGTCAACTTTCGAAAGTTTCCGTCAAACCACTTTCTATTTCTTTGATAATTACGGTGAGAATAAATGAACCCAGAATTGCTTTTCAAGTAATAGATGTATTATGGCTTTCTCGAATCTCGATACTGGTGTTAAAGGTACATTTAGGATAATTCTGCTGTTGCTTACATATGCATGCCTGATTGTCATGAGGTCATCAATGTTTTCTCCCTTTGTTGGAAGGGGGACGTAATTAGGTGGTGTTGATTTTTGTGTTGTATGTGTTTGATGTTTTGCTCCAAAGAAGAGAGTGGCTAGTTCATTCTTGTATATTACTGTATGTTCCCCTTTTTTGCCTTAATGTATGGGAAGTAAGTGTAATATCCAAAACTTTGTACCTATTGTATCAGTTCTTGTAATAATTTGGACTGAAAATGCCTCAAATGGATGCAGACAGACAAATTAAAAAAGTTTGAAGAGGCCAAATCACACAAATGCAAGGGGGTGGGGGTCGGGGGTTAACCTTAAGAATTTTAAACTTGGAGGGGATTTAAATGTAATTGTTTGTATAGTTACAATAGGATAATTGTATTGAAGAACTGCTTGATGGTATGGAAGTTCGAAGATAAAATATTATCTGTTAGAGATAAAAATAATCTTTCTGTATACTATAGAAACAAGATTCTATATTATTCATATATTCCTGAGTCAAATGTTGCGTTTTCAAGTACTAGTTTTACTTTGAAATTTAAAATAGAGTAACAAGAGTTGCTTTTGAAGAACATTGTAAGAAAAAAGTGCAACATGACTTTTGGAACTACTGAAATTCTTGAAATTGTTCTATTGTTCCCAGAGCGGGGTTTGTCCATCAGCAGCAATTTATTGGTGCGAAATTATTAGCTCTAGGCCTAATGAGGCTAGTGAATTATAGCTACAGCAAGTCACCTAACTAATACCATTTTTGGTACATGTACTTATGTAGTGAGTGTAAGAAATATACTATAATCTCATTCTAATACAGTCATATTCTTTAAGCATTAACTGTGTAATCTTTGTATAAAGGGGATATATTAAAATTATTAGAGGCACATATATGTCTGAATGAGAGAATGGTTCGGTTCATATAACAAATTATTTCCAATAAATATGTAATTTCACTCCATATTGGATACTGTACATTAGCACCCCCTATAAAATAAAAACATTATTGCATTGCACAATTCAAAAGTGTAATTACAATTTTTCAGAGGGGTTCGGCATGTAATTAACCCTATTTTTTCTAGCGGAGTTGATTGCGGTGGCAAGTGAAAGTATTTAACTTGCTCACTCAATGTAATGCTTTACCTTGATACATATATCGATGAACAACTAACAGATCAGATATTCAAAAAAGCATCTGCAATTTTGTCATATAATTTCAGAGTTATTCTCAATTATCATATATTGTCTCTAAGGGGCACAAATGGCTTACCCTGGTTATCTAATGACAAGAAAAAGATGAAAAATTGTTTTGCGTGTTGAGACTTCTTAATGTCATTTCAACCATTGCTGCAAACACATCCAATTGCATATTACATGCTTGTCAATTTTTCTTTTCAATGTAGAGAAACTGTACTGACCATGAAATTTGAGAAGAAATTATTTATTTGCCATTGTTATAACCATTAAAATTTTCTATGCCCCTATCAAATGTGGCAGAATCCAGGATGAGGTGGGCCTCTCCCATCAGAAGAAATATAGATGCTCTGTGGAAATCGAACTAAGTGAAGGCGTGCTCTTCGTGATGGGTCGTGAGAAGTCACGTCTGAAGGAGGCAGAAAACTCTGCAGCTTCCATTATGCTTCATGATCTGAAAGACTCTGAGTACGTATGACTCTCTCCAGAATCTTGTTGTAGTATTAATAAAACAACTCAAATAATTTCCTGGACAAGGAATATGCTTCTGTTTGGCAATAAAAATAGAATTGTTTTAAATTGCATAAGCTAATCCCCAAAAACAGACCCTTCGACCCATTTTTTTTTCCGTATAAATGTCGAATTCTTGATTATTGATGACAATAGTTTCATCCTAGGAATGCATTTTAACCAGTTGTAATGCTTGCAGCATTGTCTGCTCAATGGACAAAGGCGATGAAGACAATTGCTACGGTGGAAGGCACGTTGTGCAAAGAACATCGTGGACGGACTTGAATCCTGGAAGACGTTATGTTTCTTGCCAGAATTTTCGGGTAAGAATAAGTTCCATTGATATCATTTATCATACTTTTCATGCCAACTCTAAATCTCTCCTCCTTCTGAATCAATATGTAGTCTTCGGGTGGTTGCAACTTCTTCGTATGGAGTGACCTACCGATGTGCAAGCGTTCGAAGCAGAACATTCCTGGACTTCCTAGGAAAATCAACAATCTTGAAGCTGAAAAAGAGGAAAGAAGTAATTGCCTTCAAGCTGAAAATGAGCAAAGAATGATTGGGAAAGGATTTCCTGTTTCCTTTTGTGTGTGGGCTGGAGTAATTGCTGTTGTAACTTATATTTTTCTTATCTAGCCAAAGTGTATGTAGGTTAGATATGATATGATCTAAATAGTTTTTGTTTAGACTGATAGTCTAAATCGGCTTGATGTATCGGCTCTTGTAATGTACTATTTCCATGTTATGAATGAAAACTCAGACTTGCAATCCAAATCACTGGCATCAATATCCAAAAATTCATTCCAATGAAACTGATCAAGCATGTTTGTGTACAGGAGCAAAAAAAAACTATCCACAGGTCTATGGACCAAAACACTTGACTAATCTGTTCTTAAACTCAAAAGATTATCTGCACAACATGCTCAAAGACAAAAAAGATTTAGAAAAGACAACTTCTAAAGCTTCTTCTTTGACTGTCCTGGTGGCTTGAATTTTGAGGCATATGTTTTCCTTGTTGGAGTTCTTGTTTGAGCAGCATGCTTAGTCTTTGAGGTGCTTGCAGTTTCTGATGTAGTTCCAGTTTTCTTCTTTCTTGGAGAGAGTTTTTTTGCAGGCTGTGTAGTTGATCTCTGGCTTGCAATCACTTGATCACCTTGTGGCTGTGTTTGTAGAGACACAGAACTTCTTGTAACTCTTCTAGTGGGTATGAAGCTTATCTGAGTAGATGCAGCAGTGGTCTTCTTCTTTGGGACCTAATTAAAAAAATAATAATCAAGCATAATACTTGGATATTAATTTAAACCGCTTGGATATTAATTTAAACCGAAAATATTAAAGTTAAAATTACCTTTCTTTTGGTTCTTGTTGCTGCTGGTGGTACTTCTTATCTAAGGTCTTGATTTGCATGGTGTCTTCCCCACTTTTCAAAGAAGCAAATTGGAACTAAGGGCAATTGTCATCTTTGCATGTGACCCTGATTATGTCAGGATCCTTCTTAACCCATATAATGTCCCTCCCATTGATCCTAGAATGCTGTCTAATAACATCTCTAAGAATATTAGTTTCTTCAAACAGCAGACCAAGTTCAAACTGTGAGATTTCCATGTCCACTAATGGATTGAAAACCCTGCAACCATCATGTCTCCTAACTGCATCAATGGATTTCCCATATTTCCCCTGTTCAGTATTGTGAATCAAGGACCATCCTTCCAGACCACCTAAATGATCAGTATCTTCCAACTTGTCAGAATAAACAGAGTCATTTCCCAAAGACTGCTCTGAATCACTTCCCCAATCTTGCTCTACTTCAATAACATCCTGTATAAGATGTTCTTGGCCATCATCTGCTGTCAATCCATCATCTGTTGTCAATCCATCATCTATAATAGGCTCAGATGGTATTGTATGATGATCTGCAATTGAAGCATCAGGCTCCTTACCTTGTTCCATGGTAGGCTCTGCATTTATCTGTGTCTCTTTGCCATTGTGAGCACCTTCAACTGCAGCAAATGCTTCACCCAACTCCCCAACAACAGTTTTCCCCTTCATATGCCTAATTTTCCTCTGTCTACTTTCTTCATCATCTGAGCTCCCTTGTTGATCAGCAAGAATACCCAGAAATCCAAAAGGATCAGCCACTTCATCTGCTGCCCTATCATCTTCACTAGATGACTCAGATTCCTCCACTGGTATTGGATCACAAAAGACATCTACCATCCTCTCTTCATCAACATAATCCACCAACCTTATTGCATCTATGTCTCTTGAAACCAAACGTACAACATAACATACATTAATACTCCCAATACTGACAAAGAATTGAGTATCTGCACCTGAGAGTCCAAACTTCTTGGTCATGACATGAATCTTTATCATTGACATCAAATCTTCACTACAGTAGTCTACATGACCAAAAGTCCCACCCACATACACCTTACCCACTAAATTACATATTTTACCACCATAATTCATGCGAATGGTGAAAAGATCAGAGTTTGGACCTACGCAAAAACAAACCACATACAAAATTCCAACTATTAACATAGAAAGCCAAAATCAGAGCACGTATCACCAGCATAGAGAAATATATCAAAAAAAAATTCACAACTCAGACCATATCAATAGTTTCTGTAGCACATGCATAAAGAAATATGCTTCCATCCTTGTCACGGTAAAAAATATCACATTTGTCCAACAAAAAAAAAATTAATAAGGAATCCGACTCACCGTACGTCGGAGCATTCTTCCCCGGTGGTATATCAACATCATTTTTGCGCACCCTCCACTCCATTCTCAGTGCGATGAAATGATCCAGATGAACAAAGAAGATGAAGGGGCAAAATGCTTTCAATTTGTATTTTAACCCTAGGTAAATTGAGGGATTTTTTTTTACCTAAGTGTACTGCTCAAAGGCGGGAATGACTGATGGTACCTGAATTGGCGAAAATACCCTTACCAAATGCATGCCTAACTCACGTGTGTTGACTTAAACGGAATATACCCGAAATATGCCGTCGGAATAGTTAAAAAAAGGCAAAGTGCACAATTTTTCAAAAGTTAGGGGGCAACTTGCATCGGTTTGGGGGGGGAAAGCGCACAACCCCCCAAAGGATGGGGGGTGAGTGTAATTACCCCTATTAATTGTTAAGAAACTTACAGTGTTGAACTTAGATTTTGGGTGAGGTGTATTCTTGCAGGTTCTGAAATTGTGCCCTAATCCATAGCATCTGCTGCAAGTGTGAGTCAGTCCTTTTCTTGTGCTATTTTATCCAACCTCATTAGCACCATTTCTTCTCTTTTTCTTAGGCCTTCCCCTTTTTGGAATATAATTTGGGCCCTTCAGAGGTTGATGGCCAGTTCTGATGTATTGTTTCTTTCCTGGAACAACAAATATCATGTGTCTGTAAACCCTCTCATAGGCTGGTTTTTTAAAACAGTCATCAATGTAAGCTTCCATTGGTTGCCTTATCTCTGTGATGCATGGTGCAGCATGCAAACATGAATAGCCATTTAACTGGAACATCCCACAAGTACAGGTTTTTTCCCCAAGTTTAACCACAAATTGTTCCTCAAATCTGACAACCTCAAACTCATCCCTACCTGCCCGCTGGGCTTCACAATTGCCTGCTAATTTAATTTGCTTGTTCAGTTTTTTCATAATATTAGGGTAGACGTTACCCTCATATTTTTCCATCCCAACCTTCTTCAACTGTATCATTTTCATAATTCTACGTCTAATCTACTCAAACATCTTGATTACAGGCATATCTCTAGCAACCAAAATCATGTTATTGAAACTCTCACAAATATTGTTAACTAATACATCAGATTTGCAATTTGTCCTGAAAAATGCCCTACACCAACAATCTGGATGCAAATTACTTAGCTAATCAAATGCTTTTACCTGACCTCCCTCCCTCCTAGGATCTGCAATCTTTATTTTCTGCATCTGCTCTCTCCATTCCCCCTAGTTCCAGCTGATGCTGCCTTCCAGAAGAGGGATTTGAGGTCCTGAGACTTGTACCTGACACTAAAGTTCTGATATAAGTGTCTTAAACAGAACCTGTGTTCACACTCAGGTGCAAGACTATCCAAAGCATCTAGTAGTCTCTTTTGTCTATTTGAAATAAAAGTCCATCTGCTCCCCTCTTGCCCACCTAAGTCACTCAGCAAAATCTCCAAGAACCATTTCCATGTAGAGTTGTTCTTACTCTTCACATAAGCTATTGCAATTGGCCATAAATTTTCATTTTTCTCTTTGCCTACTGCTGTCAACAATTGACCCCCATGCACAGTCTTGATGAAACAACCATCAAGACCTATTAGTGCTCTGCATCCATCTAGAAAACCATTTTTCATTGCAGACAAACTAAAGTAAAGTCTATCAAAGCCTGGAGGTTCTGTGTTAGGTTTTACTTGTAGTATCACTGTGCTTCCAGGATTTCTTGATCTAAAGGTTTCACAATAGTCCCATAATAACCCAAATTCCTTCTCGTCCTCAACCCTAATTAAGTTTTGTGCATATTTTTTAGCTCTCAGCCCTACCCAATAAGTAAGTTCTACCCCTACTTTCCTCCTAACTATGTTGTTGAATCTGTGTACCTGGAGATCTGGATATTCCCTCACAACATTCTCCATTCTTGTAGCAACATATCTTGCTGTTGCAAGGGGGTTATCAAGGGCCTTTGCACATGTGTCTTGACCTATAACATTTCAATGATCAGTAAATGATAATATACAGTTTAAAATAGTACTAATTGTATGAAAAAAAATATTTTTAACCTTTCAAAGTCTTTATTTGATAAATTGCAGAATCTTGTTTCTTGGAAGCATGTATTCTCCAGCAGCATCCTGCAACAGCACAACTGCAGTAACCCTTATCGCTTCACTTTTGATGAAACGAAGTGCAGAGCCCTTTCTCACAGCCCAATCTCTAAGTACTTCTTTATACTTAGCTACACTTGAGAACTCTAATCCAATATGAATTTTCAAATTCTTGGCACTATCACCATCTTTAAACCTAGCAAACCTTGGTGCATCATTATCAGATTCTGGAGGCACATCAAAGTTCTTATCATCATCTGCCTCAATGTACCATTCACTGTCTGGAATATTAGCTTCTGCATCCATGTAGTTACCTCCTACGTCATGATAAATCTTTCTTCTGTGTTCAACCCTTCTTCCCCTCATTTCATTCAATCTCTTTTTCTTGCATACCCTACTCCATTCCTCCTGGATAAATATGTCATCCTCTGATGATCCTTCAATATCTTCAAACCAGTTAGAAGGTGCATCAGATTGGTTGTCTGCATCACTTGGATCTAAATCACTATCTTCCCAACCCCCATCACCACTATTGTCAGCGGAACCTTCAGGATCAGGATTGGTATTGGGTCTACTAGTTCCTGCACCTTGTTCTTCTCTCATTTGTCTGAATTCTTCCATCATCTCTTCATATGGCTCCAGATCACTTAAATTTTCATAGTGTACTGCATCAACACCATTATCATTAGCCCATGCATTATAATTAATGTTATTATCCAAAACTGCATAATTATTTAGGTCATATACCTTCATCTTCACCATTTGCATCATTTTCATTATCTTCAAAATCTGCATCATTTCCATTAACATCAAATCCTGCTTCATTTCCATTATCTTCAAAACCTGCATCATATTTAATAATAGCATCAAGACCATTATTATGAAAACATGTTTCATATTTAATAATAGTAGCACAATCTGCATCAAGACCATTACAATCAAATTAAGATGCAGACTTAATAACAGTAGCACAATCTGCATCAAGACCATTGGAATCAGATTATGATGAAGATTTAATAAAAACATGTTTCATATTTAATATTGCATCAATACCATTATAATCAAAAGATGAGGCAGATTTAATAATAGGATCAATACATGCATCAATACCATTATCATGAAAACATGTTTCATATTTATTAATAGCATCAAAACATGCATCATAATCAACACATGCATCTTAGTTTATGTCATATACCTTCATGTTCATCGACAGGTGCAACATTAATATCATCATATGCGTTTGGATCTTCAACTTCAGGAACACTCTGTGTTCCAGCAACAGTGGTTGCATTTGCATTCTTTATTCCAGCACCATCAGCTTCAGATTCAGGAAAGTCATGTTCAACTTGACTCTTAACTTCTACTTGATTCTCAAATTCAACTTGGGCTTCATCTTGTCCTTAGTTTTCACCGTGATCAACATCTTATGCAACAAGTTCTTCTTCATTAATTATTTCTGCTTGAACTTCATCCTCTCCTTGATATTCATGATTTGTCAGCCTCAATATAGGTTCACCTTGATGAACAACAAGAACATCCAAAGTAATATCTTTCCCATCCGTATCAAGTGCTTCAATTGGACCAGGCATCTTCACTGCATACATGTTGATGTAACTCTGTTCACTATGATGATTCTGCATCTGCACAAAGGACCATCCACCTTCTATTTTCCTCAATCCCTGTTCCATTGTGCATCCCGGTTCCAGATAATAGAACTCCACAACCAACCCACGACCTCCACAATTGCTATATAAATTCCTAAGGTAATGTTCAGACAAGAAGTCTATGTTTACTTTAACAGTATGTCTTCTCCCACCAATGTACCTCAACCCAATGTTCTTTATGTTGATAAAATCTCCCCCATACCACAAATTTAGATCATGCCACGTAGTAGCCATCCTACACAAATACATTCGAATAAATTTCAAAAATCGTACTCAGAACTTTCAATAAACCGTATACAACAAGATTCACGAACAAACTTCAAAAGTCGTACACAACAGGTTTGAAGGCCAATTTTTTCAGCAAGATTTGGGGAAAAAATTAAAAACCCTGAAAATTTTCATTTCCATCTTTACGAATAGGAAAACTGAAAAATCTCATGGTTTAACAACCACATTACCCACGATAATAATATACACATTCAGATTGGTAGGCTTTAAAAGCACAAACCCCTCATGCCATAACCTCTGAACTGAAAACCCATGAACATACCTTAATGGCTGCTTCAATGTCGCGAAAGTGCAAAAACCACGGGCAAATATGCTATACAATCTTCAAATATCTTGGATTAGATGTATCATCAACAATGTCGAAATTCTTAGTTAATTATCGGCTTGGAATCTAGGATTTGCGAAAGGGGGAAATTTGCCTCCAAAATGTAAATATGCATTTCGAATAAGAATAAGAATGAGTGATTGATCCTTCATTTATCAGAAATAATCAAGGGTATAAAGGTAAAATCACAGGCTGCATTTGACCAAACGGACTAAAGGGGCAGTGAACTAAACATTGATAATACATGGTTTTTTAGACTAACTTTTATTTCATAGGATTTTTTTAATTCATTTCGTAAAATACAGGGTTGTGGGGGGCATATAGCTCGTCAAATATATATCTAATAGTTGCTTGAAATACTAAAATATGTTCACTTCGAAGCGTGTGTCGTAACCTTCCCTCTATGTGTCGTAATTTATGATCCTTTTTTAAAATTTTCCAAACTATATATAATATAGATCAATAAATACTATAAATAAAATTCGATGTATATATATATATATATATATATATATAAATTTTTCCCATGATGAGAGCATCAACCTAACTCAATTAAATACAATGTAATTTGTGAAAATAAAATCTCGTTATTTAGTCTACGTGGAAACCATTAAGATAAGATTTAATTTAATTTTCTTTAAAGCTCAATCAATTCTTCAAAAAATGATCTAACACACGCAAGCAGAAAGTCTGTTGGTGTAAATATAATTCTTCACTTTATCCGGATATCCATAGACAATTAAAATAATGGTTCACGTGTGGAATATACGATTATTGCATTTGACCGAGAATATAATAGAATTATATTATATTATATGAAAATGATGAGGAAGAAATTGAGAGATTTATAGAAGCGTTATGAATATGACATATATCCAATTCTCGAATTAAATTTAATCTGTTCAATTGATAATGGGTAATTCAATCGAATAATATGACATATTATTGATATAAACATGATTCATGTCTCATCAATTGGAAGGTAGGAAACAAGACGCTTTTAATAGTTTGGACATACCCAGAATTCGTACGAAAACTTTACAGAATTATCGAAATTTAATTTGAAAAGATTCTTTGAAAAGTAAAAAAAATAAATAAAAGTGGAGTAAATAAATTATGTTACTTCAAATATTATCAATACATATATAGTACCCAAGTAGTTTGTGTTTGGGAGGTGGATTAAGTTTCCAAAATTATAAAAGGTATTATCTACTCTATGTAACTTAAAAGACTTAAGAGTAAGAGTTAATATCCTACAGAGATTTAAAGGAATTAAAGAATTGAGTATGAGAGTTAGGCTGCGTTTACGTTGAAAGTTGGAAAAACGAAGGTTAAAGGTTACCCCTAAACCAAGGAACAGATTATTTGTCTATCTCATCTTGTAGACCTTTTTACTTTGAAGTTTAGTGCTAACTTTAATTGGGAGCTTTTTTACTTTGAAATGTGAGAAACAAGGGTTAATGCATGAATTTACTGAAATACCCATAACCTTTTTATCTCTTTTACCCATTTGAGGACAAAATAGTACTTTGTCTAAACTCTTGTAAATGGATATATAATATGTCCTCCCAAGGAGGTATTATATATACATCCTTTTCTATACGTTTACCGGGGGCTCCAGATAAAAGGAAGTAAAACAAAATTTCAAAGTATAGTAAAGGGGAGTTAAATAGTCTAACTCCCCTTTACTCCCAACGTAAACGCAACCTTAATATATCCTAGGGATTCAAAAAAGTTACACAACTAAAATAAAATCAAGTAAAACAAAAGATAAGTTAGAAATAAATGTTAGTTCCTATATATTAACCAAACATAATTCATGAATTCTTTGTTGCATATCCTCATATTGTAACCAATTTCATGAAATTTTTTAAGTTTTATAAATTGGTCGCTTCTCTCGTTAGAGATTCATATATTATGTGTTTTTTTTATAAATTTGGTATTTAACTAGACTCAATATCAATTAAATTAAAAAACTTAGTTTCTGATTCTTTTTATAGTTTTTAGAAAAAATTTGAATATGGTGTTGTAGAAATTAATTAATCATCTTACTGTATTAATAAATATAGGGATAATTTTATTTATCTTTATATTTAAATAGATAAAGGAATAATTTTATTTGTCAAGGGTATTTTTTAGATGAAGGGGGAGATTATAATTTTTGTAACAGGGCTTCAAAATTTCAAAAGAGCCCATTATTGTTTGCAGAGAAAGAACATTCAAAGTTCAAATTCTGCATATTTCTGTAAATTTTTTGGAAAATTAATTCAAAGGTTTCTATGTTAGAAGGTAAGATGTCATTTAGTTAATTTCCCTATCTATATTTGTCGACTTTAATAGGCGCTAATTATCTATATTTCCGATTATTCATGTAAGTCAATTATCATGTCGAACGCTTTTTATGCGTAAATATAAGAAAAAAAATTGTATATTTTTGTGTTTGTATCTTATTATTGCTTAACATACCTCTCTTGAAATTCTTCATTCTAAAATACATATTAAAGTTTATTTTGGTTATATCACTTGCACTTAATTTGGCAAGAGCAATTCACTGTAAAAGTTTACATGGTTAGAAAAGGGGTGTTATAAGTTATTTAACACCCCTAAATTAGTGTTTACCTCATAATGTATAAGGCCTTACATTAACGGTTAAGCCTTATATAATGTTAGAAAATATTATTTTATATAGCAGCTCCTTGAGAGAGTTACTAAATAACCCAAATTTTGGGTAAGATGGTAAATAACATATTTGTCCTCACTTTTGCCCTCCCAATTAAAGTAGGTCCGATGATTAAGGGCATAATGGGAAATCACTAAAAAATAAGATGGATAAATACATTCTCACGTAAACAAGAACCAAAAATAACTTATTAACCAAACACTGTAACTAATGAGATAAAGGTTGTTTATTGGGTAATATAACAATAAATTTACTATTCATTTTCCAAGCCAATTGGATTATCATCCTGGTGAAGTAAACGGATTCTAAACTCCCCCATATAGCCACAAGTTAATCACCTAGCTAATTAAAATGTCACTTGGGTTTAAATGTAATGAACTAAACATTTCAGCAGCAGAAAACCTACGAACATACATATTGTGAGAGTTTGCTGCAGCTAAGCCAGCTTCAATCGGAATCCTGCTCATCTGCATCCCTAGTGGTGACTTCAACGAAGAACGCAGCATACACGGCCGTCGAGATGTAAACCAAGAGACCCGCCCCGACGAAAACAACCAAAACCACCAACCCGTAAATCGGTTTACCGCCGCACGAATAACTCCCCAACTTCACCTGAATGAAGTCCACAATCGAAAGCATCAGAAACAAGCACCCCATAACGGATCCAGTGGTGGATCCAAATAGCCCGTATTTGAGGTAATCCGGGTCGATGTCGGCCTTATGTGAGTCGTTCGGGTTTTTTTTAACTTATTTTTATCTATATTATTATATTAAGCATCTGACTCATTAAATAATTATTTAATTTTTGTTAATATACAAGCTTAATTTTAATATATTTTAATAATTTTTTTTTTCGAGCACACGCTTTGAATGTGTATAAATACTAATTTAATCATCAAATGTTTGAAAATATTCTAAACCTTTACCTATTTACGAGAAATGCCTCATATTTTGAGAAATATAATTTGCTGCCTTAGCTAAGTGTACCCATTCCATATACCCATGTCCCATGGCATGTGGAATTAGGTTGCATTTTGTAACAAAATAGTTAATTGAGATTGTAAATCGACAGGATTGCACCCATTGACTGTTCGTCACCATGGATGCAAACTCAAAATGATAGGTTATGCATATATCAGCGATTGATGAGGAGATTTATATATGCAACTATAGAATGAAATGAAGGCCATATTTGTTATAAAATTTATTTACTTACTGCAAATTGCAAAGATGATGAAAGCCATATTTTTGCAGCTGTATTAAAAAATTTCTTGTGAAAATAACATGATATCATATGAATATGATAGTGTAAAACCAATTCTGAAAACACTATAAAAGGTACGTGCAATGATGTAGTGACAAATATCATATTTTTGCACGAGTTCAAAACTTTTATTCGGAAAACAGTATCATGATATCATGTCTTACTGCAGTTTAAACAAATAATAACATTACAAATAACACCAGAGAGAGAGAGAGAGAGAGTACTCTTTCATGGTTGGAGAACCCTTACGAGCTAAAGCTACAGATAAGCGCTTTTTCATCATTTTTGCTAGCTACCAGATTATGCGCTCTTCCTATGCTTCTTCCTTTATGTCTGTCTCAGAATCAAGAAACTGCTTAATTTATAGGAGCTTCAGCTTACAACAAACAGGTTTTGCTCGCTATGCCGTACACACTATTGATCAAGGTGCCTTACTTGACCAAAACTGCACTCTCCTTTAATTTCGCAATTTCATCTTTGAAACTTCGTACTTAAATTCAATAATCAGAAGCTAACATATATATCAACAAATCTTGTCATTAATTAAAGAACTAATATGACTTTACGCAAGAAGAAATCCAATATTATTAAATAATTATTCTTTCCAATATGTCAAGTCTCTGGCTGCTGCATGCAATGCATGCTTGGGTCTTCAAAGTCTTTGAATTATTGGTGTTTATTTACCAACTTTTTGATCGGATTTGAGGAACAATATAGTTGAGACACAATTCATAGAATTTGTTTTAGTGGCTTAATTAGTTACTATTTAGCTCTTAGTAATTAAGCATTGATATGCTTAATTACTCTATTGATTTATTGTAGACATGCAGTATTATAAAGATAATTATGATATTGGGACTATATATATATATAGATTAATACGGGTTTTTTTTAAATAATAATATAGTATCTTATTTACTTATTGAACTCGGTGAATTTTCTATTAATCTAAATCAGGACCGGAGGAGATTATTATTTTAGAGAGATTGATAAGTTATCGAGTATTATTTAAAGAGGTTTTACTGCAGTTTAAAGCTTTTTATACTAAATTTGAGCTGAGAATTATTTTGTTTTCTACTTGAGGAAGATGGCAACAGGCTTTGGATTTCATCTTTTTAAGTTTGTATTTATTTTTATTTCACTAATTATATTCACACAAATGTATTAATAGGCTATCCAAATTATTTAAGAAAAACTTTTTGATATTTTTCATATCTGAATTATTTTTTTATTTTAATTAATCTTAATTGTTTATTCATACATGTAGTGTATATATAAATGAAATTAAAAAAAATAAAACAGCAAACTCAAACAGTAGATCCAAACCCCGGCAAAAGGTCCCTACATTATTATATTTTGCACCCAACGTGCACTTTTGGGAACGATCGATGGTGGGTTATTTAATGGGAGTATGCTGATACATCTACATCATCAATTTATTTATTTATGTTTTATGTTTAAAATGAAGCATTTGTTTACTTGTAATCAGTATATACAACTGTATGTTTGGACTTAGATTTAAAATCAGTGCTCATAAGTAAATACAAAATGAAGAAATACTATCATAATCGTAAGTGCTCTAAACTATCATAATCATAAGTGCTATAAATGTACCAGATCAATCAAATATAAAAATCTCTCTCGACAACTCTTACATTCATAAAGACTAAAATTTTAAAACTTTTTATTAAATCAATATAATATCGAATAACTAAGTACAAAATTAACTATTCCCACGTTTATTTATTTTTTATTTTTTATTTTTATAAGTACAAAACTTTTGTTATGATGTTATTTTTGACTTGTAAGGACCTTAAAAAAGGTCATGCATTGTTCTAAAATATAAAGTATATAAATTAGCTTATTCAAAAGTAGGTTCCAAGGTGATTTTCAATGTTACGATTAAATGCACGAACAATCAATAATTTAATTCCCACGTGCCACTTAACCACTACTAATCTAATCTCGTTGTGAGACGTCTCAATTGGAAATTTGAATTTTTTTTATTTTAATACATTTTTCTCTAGAATATATATGGTAATGGTCTCTTACCTGAACTGTCTAAACACGTAATAACCTAATCTCCAAATCCAATTTTCGAGGACAACATTGTTGAAATACTTACGGAATTCCTTTTCCTTCTTATTTTTGGTTCTCATATAAATTTATGATGGTAAAATTAATATCTTATTCCTAAATAGTAGAGGATTTGCATTGTCCTCGCTCAAAGATAGTGTTTTTTTTAGATAAAATTATAACATGAAAAATTTTCAAATTTAGGACACCAACATACTTTAAGTTGAAATTTTGGATAATTATTAACATGTTACATTTATATCACATAAACTCTAACATATCAGGGATGCCAACAGGAGTTGGTTCATCCCGTAAATGAATTCATTACTAAGGGCGAGATCCGGGTCCGAATCCCCACTGAATGTGCGTGTAAAAAAAAAAAGAAAAAAAAAACTCTAACATATCAGGGAATTTTGCAACCAACAAAGCAAGGGATCCCCTATTTCAAAAGTCTGCTCCATCTCCTGTTATAGGTTTAGATATATGACACGTGTATGCAGAAAAATAAAGAGACTCAACGTCCTAACTTCCGTCAAAGATTTCTCACCATCCACTATTTCTCTCTCTAAAACCCATCTAACCCAGAAATTCTCTCCAATTAGATATCTAGTTGTCTGCAGAATCTCTCTAACCATCTAACTAATCCATAAACACGCTCTTCACATCTTCAAACTCCAAAACTCCAATAAACTTTTCTACCTTCTCATTTTGGAGGGCGGAACCAGGATTGCCGGCAAGATTTACTCGTCGGAGTTTTGCGGCGACCGAATTGAGAAAGGCACCACCTGGATCCATGGAATTGAAGGCAGCCCACTTTACAGAATTGCTCTGGAAACAAATTCCGCCCACTCCGAGCAACCATGGGAGGGCATGAATGGGTTTTTGTGGAAAACCCATCATCCTAGCAGAAGGTGGGCACGAACTCGATCCGTCTATAATTGAACCATTTTAAGGCTTTTCAAATGTCTTATGAATTTCGTTAAAGAAAAACCTATCACTAAAAAGTATGGTGATTCTCTGAAATACTGAAGCATTGCACAGGCGGTTTAGGTTAAAATAATCCGAGCATTGGGACTTTTCTGAGGAAAGGCCTCGACCCTCAAGTCTTATTGGGGTTTCATGACAGATAAGGAAAACCTCCAATCTGCTGGAAATTGGATCAGGAGATCTCTGGAAGAAGCCATTTTCGGCATGTATGAGAACGAACAGAAAATTCTGGGTGAGATGGGTTACGTTAGAGAGAGAAATAGGGGAATGGTGAGAGACATAAGACGGAAGTTAGGGACGTTAAGTCTCTTCTTTTCTGAGGAAAAAAAAAATCTCTTCTTTTCTGCAGACACGTGTTATACATCTAGGAATTGTGAGAGACACGTGTCGTAAATCTAAACCTATAACAGGAGATGGAGCAGGTATCAAAAGCAGTAAATCTGTTGGTATCTATATCTATAATATAATATATAGGAAGGGTGTGTTTGACAATAATTGATTCAATTTTGATCGAATAAAATTTTGTGATTTTTTTGAGATTTTTAATTAAAACTAAAATTTGTGATTGGTTGATTCTTATTAAATTAATTACTTTATTTAGCAATTTTATAAATCCCTTAAAATTTGAAATTGACCTCAATTAAAGTATTAACTAGTGTATACCCCGTGCTATGCACGGTTTTAATGTATAATATGTGCTTATAATATTAAATATGATTATTATAAATTGTAATAGTTTAATAGAGATCTTTTGAACTTGAAGAAAAAATAATAATTAATGCATACATATTTGATAAAAAATTATAAGTCAATTACCTTAAAATTCAAATTTTATTATGTTAATATACTTAAGTTAAATTATATTAACTTAATTTTTTTA